>JXXB01026670.1:0-13155 GCA_000956275.1 Anopheles koliensis | reverse complement strand
GAGCTGCACCCGGCAAGCAATTCACAACATTTATATGCCAAAGAAGAAATCCAATTCAGTGAACATTTTAAACGAATTTTGACTCAAATTTAAGAGTAAACGAGGAAATCGTCTCTCTCTATTTTCCCGTAACGACCGATGTTTTGGACCGAGATTTAAAATGCCACGCAGTAGTATGATTTCTTTGGTAATTTGATCCTTTAACAACGATGGAGCCAACCAAGAATTGTATTAGAAATCCTTATAGTAACCAAAGTTAGAAGAAAATGAAATATACTACAAGGATGAATGCGGACCTTACGATAAGAAGGGAGGCTCTCTGCTACTCTATGATGGACTTCATGAAACATAACGACAGATTAATAATATCCGCTACCTGCTTACCTGTTTTCTTTTTCTCTCGAATGCATTCTTCATCGCATGAACGAATTACACAATTTTTTCTTTGATGATTTATTTAAACAAATATTACTTCCTTAGCAATTATAAATTTTGTTCCATTTTTCGCGATTATACCGCGCGCAAATCGCCATTTCCTGCCTGCTCACACACCATCATCATCATCCATCGACGTGCAAATGCCTTCTTTTGTAATGGGGCGGGCGGCAGAAGTATTTTTTACTATCCTGAAATAGGATTATTATTATATCCACAACGCCATCGCGATTCGTCGTGATTATTTGCTTTTGATCGCGTTTAGTTTTCGTCCTTGTTTGCATGGCACCCACTCTCTATCTCTCTCTCTCATTCACTTTTCCTGATTATTTTTTGGTGCGCGTTTATTTGTTCTGTTCCCGGTATATAATGCTTGCGTTATATATCGTATTTAAGGGCACGTTTTGATCCGTATCTGATGTTCATCAGGGGCGGTAGCACTAATCTACGCATGTATCGGTCCTCAGCCCTTTTTTTCTGTGGATTTACTGTGTTCAATATCCTTGCCGTTGCTCAACAGAAGAATGTGTTAAATGTTGCTTTTTGCTGCTGAATCATCAACAAATGGTTTACGCAACATGGGAGGAATCAATCATACAACCTTGTATAACTCTCTGCAGTGAAAACAACAGAAACTGTCAAACACGTACCCAATCCATTTTGCCACGCCATGGAAGTTGGTGTCCGATTCAATGCTGTCCACGAAACGCACCGATAGCTGTGTTGGAATATGTTTGTTTGCTTGTATGATTAATGGCCCGAACCTTTGTTAAATGTATCACACGTGATATAACGAAACTCTTTCTTCTGATTTTAAAACATTTCTGCTCTTAAAAACACGTCGTCAACCCAAACGTTGGATCAAACGACGAAACATTGGGCCGATCTAATCGAGGGCCAGTTAAAAATTAAATTCATTGCAAAAGCTGCCTGTACAGGCCATTCCATGAGTCGGTGTGTTTAAATGACCTACTTCGATCTGTGTTTGCGCTATTGTGAAACCAACACGATTGAATAACAAGGCGATATAAATCTCCTACTATTCACCGCTCTCCTAAAAAAAGCCTTTAAATATCTGTCAATCGTAACCTTTTCCCATAAGTGAAAACAAACTTGACACTACCCAGTTTACTAACGGTTGGAAGGACGTTTGAAGCTCCTGGTAAAAACATTCCCAGACTTGAAAAAAAATCTCTTGGTGCCAGTAATCGGACTTCAATCCGAATATGAACTGTTACTTTCTTGTTTCTGTCAAGTCTGTCTCATGATCTGTCGCGGAACAAGGGATGCTCACGCACCGCAAACTTTTTGGCGTATATTTTCTCACTATATCTGCACAAAAAAAAACAGATACTCAACAATTCAGCTGCTGGGACATAATTCATTGTAAAGTATTGAAACGCGATTTGGTCGATTGAACAACACCTCAAATCCTGCCACCTGTTACAGCGTTACGATAACGTAACGCAATATGTGTGAGAATGTCTGCTTAGCTTTCGTACTTTCGTCCTTAACAGAAACCAAGAAAGCCTTTGCCTGAGATAATGATCTTAAGCGTACAGAAATAATATATCCGTTTATAACAACCTTCGCACTAAGTGAAGTAGAAACAAACAAGAACAAAATAAAGAAAACATACATCTCGCCCAAACTAAAACTAACACTACTTGCAAGCTCCATGTTCGAACTTGAATTAAATTTATTTTGTATCGGCACACAGCTCACCGTATCTTCCCCGTTTGATTTATTTGTTTTGTCTCGGCACACAGATGCTCCAAACGCAGAACTTGAAACCTCTTACCCGCAATACACATTCGGGGATGGATAGATGAAAGCGCTTCATGCGGTTAGAAACGTCAACGGAAGTTTTGGCCAACAAATTAAAATTTAGACGCGCTTTTTCCGAAAACAATGTACTGTACGTTGTACGTTTTGATTTATCTATCCTGGATCTGGCAAACGATGCAATTTAACAATTCCGTCACAAAAGTCATGTCATGTGTATCGTTACCACCGTTTAAAAACAAATCCAAACTATTTGCATCAACATTTTCACGTGTTCACTGGTTTTCGTACACCGAAAACAAACTCTCAGCCGATTTATTTGACAATTTTTAGATTATTCCAGTAAAAGGGAGGATTGCGCACATTTTTCTCAAACAAAATAAAATGCCATGCGAAGCAATCCGCATCAATTGTTATCTGCTGTTTTTAACACATTCTCTTGTTTCGTTTCTGAATAAACGAAGTCAAAACACTATTTACGACGAGAACATCAAAGACGTTGACACTGTAACGGCTTCAGCGAAAACTGAATCGAAGAACCCTAAACGAAGACAAGGTCGAGGTTCCCGCAATAGGAAGCAGGAAGAGTTCCGCGTAAGGATTGGGACTCAGCAAATGGTTGAGGCCGATCGCCGTCGCGACGAACGCTTCGGCTTTCTGTCTAAAGAATTAGACCAATCACTATCTAAGGTAGTGAACACCGTGCAACTGACCCCTCAGAGACTAGCGCTACCACTTTCAGTCACGACTCGAGGATTTGGAGCAGCCACGGCAATCGCGTATGACCGCGCAGTAACAACATGGAATATCGAAGCAGTACGTCAGATTCTGACATTCTCTTGTTTCAACTTGGGGTAAGACACATTTTTCCCTCACTTTGTGTAACTTTTTCTCTCTTTCTCCTCTATGCTCTTCTGCTTTACTTTATTTTCTCTCCATCTTACCGTATATACTATATTTCTTAATGCTTTGTATTACGTTCATTCGCTCGCAATTCTCCCACTATCCAGAAGTGTCTCGTCTTCTTTGTTGTAACGATCTACATCCATCATACCTGTTGCGTTACCGGCTTAAACTAGACCAAATTTTGGACATAAAATAGCCAGTTAGTCACACTTCGCTTGGAGGAGACGGTTCAAATGGTACGGATGAAAATTCTTCCACGTTTTATGAGATACCGGTTAACATAAACACAACGTCCTCTAGAGACAATAAAACAGGCGTTACTAACTAATAACGACTTATAACAACTTAAATTCACCGTCGTTGATGGATTCCAGCGTAAAGCCGTAAATAGATTTGTTTTCGGTATTTTTGCCAAGTTCATTCAACGCATCCAATTGTGCTGCGTAACTTGCAAAATTGCATACTCTATTGGCAATAAATTTCATATACATTCGTATATCTTCTTCATCATTCAACTTCTACCAGTGATGGCACCAGGGATCCATTGTTTAATTTTCGAAAAGATGCGTGAACTTGTATGAATCCAGTGGAAATGTGTGGATAGTTTTTTTCTTACCATGCCACTGAACATTATTTTCCATGAATGAAGTTTTGTTGCCTCAGATTTGCCAGCATCCCCAATCCCATTTGATCCGTTGTTCTCGATCCTATCAAAGGAGTGACTAACTTGCTGCGAAGTTAAAAATTAGTATAGAAAAACCGACCGATACCACAGCAGGCATAAGGCTAAGACCGTTACACCAGAGAACATGGAGAGCAGAAGTGGCTGTTTACTACCCAGTAGCGTGATTTTGTTAAAATGTGCCGGAAGATTGTGTATGGTGATGTTTGTCTGATGATTTACAAGTATATTACGTGATTTTGTGAATCTATAGAATCTAGTTGCTGTTCGAACACCTCGAATTGTGTGCTGCCTGTGAAAACTGTTTGTTTTTGCTTTTGTTGACACATGGCGTGCACCCGCACGTCACCATCGAAAAGACGGTAGAGCGAGCTAGACCACGTGTGGTAGTAGAAAAAAAATGTCGTGATTAGGGAAGGAGAGCGGGATATTAACGTAGATTTGCAGCTTGCGATGCGAACGACGACCCCCTACTAACATCCGAACCGATATGAAGAAACCGGCTGCGGCTGTACTCATTTGTATTTAGGTTGCTTGATTTGATTTGGAAGCGCCGACCTCTCAGCGTATCATCTTAGCCATCGCTGTCCGTTCCTTGGAACTTTCTCTTCTTTCCTCGTGCTTCCGGTTCCGTTGCTGAAATGAGGAAAAGCCACATAAATTTCGTATTATATTCTACTTGAATCTTGTTAGTGTGTACTAACACAATTCTATTGCTAACACTTTACCTAAGTGCTAAGCAAACACTACTTTACTACACTTTACTACACTTTACTACTCTTTACTTTACCGATATTTTAATTTAACAATAAAATTAGGTGAAGAACAAACGTAAACAACATTTTATTTAATGTTAATGAAGTATGCGTTTGCCTGTAGTGTTGACAATAAATAAATCGAATTTTAATGAAAAGTCAATATTTCTTTTTATATTGCAACGATAAGTTGAATAAAGTTAAAACAAAACCATAATATTTGCTAGGATTGGAGGCAATTGGAATCCAGGCAACTGGATTCAGATCCCTTGTGGATATCATCGATCACAATCTCGACTGAACTCAATCTAATCCCAGTGAGCATAAATAGTGTACAGAAATAGAAACAAAAATTACACTAAAAAGATAAAATCACTTCAACCAAAACTATACCTAAAATTCACTCATATTTCATACCTTTCGCGGCTTCATCATCACCCGTACTGGCGACTTCCGTCGATGGCGCTGCGGCGGGTGTTGGTTCAACTTCGGTTTCGGCTGGTGCGGCACTTGCCGCTTCCGCTTCGGCCGCTTCTTCACCATCCTCTTCATCGCCATCCTCCTCCTCCTCCTCGCCGTCATCATCTTCACCCTCACCATCACTGTCGCCACCGTCTTCGCCCTCGTTCTCGCCACCTTCCTCTTCCTCTTCATCCTCGCTGTCGAACTCGTCGTCCACGTTGTTGTAGTCGCTCTCAACGCTCTTCCAATCCTCCTGATCCTCCTCGAGGTTGTCGTTGTACAGGTAGGCTAGCGAGACTTCATCCGACTCCTCGCACGAGTCCTCCGCCTCCTCCTCCTCCTCTTCTGTACCAGAAGAGCCCATAGAATGAAAGCGAAGCGATAGAAACGTAATGTTGTACAATTAGTCAATTTTGGGCCCATCTGATGATGGAGATGTGTTCTCAATGTTTGGCATAGTTTCCACCCTTGCACCGTTACCGCTGCCACCATCGCCATCATCATCATCATCATCATCATCATCATCTGGGGAACCCTCGTCCATCTCATCTTCCCCATTCTCGCCGTCAACTTGCTCTATCGCCTCTTGCAGGACTAGCTGTTCACCCCTAAAGCATATCTGATTCACGAACGCCAATAAGGAGGTGAATATAAGCAGAACCGATAGAAACGAAGCCATCTGTTTGCGGTTCCGGTCCTCTTCATTGACTAGCTCCTGTGCCCGCTTGTGTTGGATCTCTTCGTACAGCAAGTCTAGATCATCCTTAGCGCAGTCATCAGACGAAGTCAACGGTCCCGAATTCGTGCCATCCACTGGTGAATGACCTTCCTGCACACTATTACTACCGCATCCCTCCTCATCTGCCCGTTTTGCTTCCGATTGGTCTCGGAATCGTTTTTGACGTATCCTGGCCTCAAATAGCTCCAGCTCGTCGAGATCAATTTCGATACCATTGATGGAGAATTGTGAGGGTTGCTCGTTGCCATCATCTGCAAACAGGGTGGGTTCTCGCCATAGTGTTTTTCATTCTCTTTTCAAAAACCAGTAAAAGCATGTTCGGTGAAGCTCCGGATGTGAAAGTTTTTGTTTGTTTTTGTTTACTAGCATGTAATATCCCATTCATTTCGTATAAAGTGCAAACAAGTTTTTCAAGAAAGACTTTTTGAGAAAGGACTAAATTTTCCAAGGTGTATTAATCTAGGTAGGAAGGAAAAGCAATCCAACGTACAGTTCCCGGCGATTGTTGGACAGTGAGCGGAGAGGGCAAACACATGAAACTATCCACAAATGAGCAGCATAAGAATACTTACCACCCATATCTTCCCCTTCCGAAGGTGCCTCTACATATTCTTTATCGAATCTGCAATGGAAATAGAAAGACAATTTTCAATGTATCGGCATGTTCCATCCGCGGACGAAAACTGGTTCCTTTCAGACGATACCTACCCATCGAGATAGTTTAACGATGGAATCAACTGGAACAGCTTCTCGCGGTAGTTTTCGATCAGTGTGACCTGGTTATTGAACAAATCTAGCACTTCCAGGTTCTCCAAATCCTTCAATGGCTGCAGCTCTTCGAAATCCTTAATACGATTGCCGGACAGGTTCAGGTGTGTTAGCTTCGGGCTGCCGGTGAGATGATTCAAGCCATTCGATATTCTGTTGTCGGACAATTCCAGTTTGCGTAGGTTCGACAGTTTGGGGAAGTTTTTCAGCGAAACTAAACCGACGTTGATAAGACTAAGCGTTTCGAGCGCTGTGAAGCTGTCGGTCAGACCGTCGACGTATGTACTCCGACAGTTATCCAGGATGAGCTCTGTGATCTGAAGTGGTGAAGGACAAACAGATTGATGTTCGATTATTTTCAAACTTGATAATAATAATGCATTATCATGAAAACTATTCAAAACAGAAGAATTAATATCAAATAATTTTATACAATCCTGTTTTTATTGTAAGCCATGAAATTATATTTTTTACAATATATTTAAATAACAAAATCATCCCCTCATTCCTAAAAATTGGCTCCTCATCTATCATCAGTCCGCCGATAATGAGCGCGACATTGAAAATCATGTGCGCCAACCGAAACGTGATTGGTGTGTGTGATTTGTTGTGAAAAAGCAGCTTCACACAACCAAGCATTCGCCGGGCGAGTCAGAACACACACACACACATGTGTGCGGTGAACTGGGCTTGTGTGTGTGTTACTGTATTTGTGTTGGTGCTAGTGATTTTCAGTGAGAGTGTGTAATCGATTTTCAACAAGTTCGTTACTTTCGACGAAAATCACCAATCGTTTCAGCATCAAATCAAAACTATTTAAGAAATTTCAAGACAAACATATAATTCTACTTATTGCAGGATCCTATTTATTGTATGTCACAATAATTAGATTAAGAAGCTAGCCTCAAAATCAAATTAAAGTTAGAAAAACTTAACACATATTGGAAGGAGAATCGATTAAACACACGTAAATTCGTCGATTATCGAAATGTACGAAATTCAGAAGCATAATTCAGCTTGAATGTAGGCACGCAAGACAGACGATTCATTGAATCATATAAATTAAGCTGGTCTAAAATTTACATGATGCAAATATTTCCTTAATTTGAAAGAAAATCATGCTTTTTGAGCGGGCACGAGCAACGATTTTAAAACGCGCCTTAACTCACACTACTACAATGCGGTCGCTCACCAACACAACTACAACGCTAAAGCGCACTCCGCTCAGCGTCGAGTGGGGCCAAGAGAGCCGTACGCACACGACAGCAGTCGCGAAGCAGGCGTCATGAGAGCCAGGCCAGGCAGCCATTGCCCGTTTCGTACACGGTTTCCATATGCAGGTGGCAAAGCAGTCACGACACACGCAGTGCACACATTCCCGTCGAACGCGCAGTGAGCCCTTTTCCGCGGCCGGATCGTGCTGAAAATCGGATAAACGGAAGCTCCACCAGGGCGGCAGCAAAGTGATGCATAAAACGAAGGCAGTGCAGTATTGTCACGAACGCCAATTCGCTGCGAAACGATGCGCTATTCCATCTATGTGGGAAGCGTGAGGTGTGCAAAATTCAAGATGGCGGCTGCGCTGCGAGTTGCAACATTTTGCTCGACGCGGCAGCAGAGGGCACTCTCGGGCACTCATCAGCACTCTCGGTGCGCATCCGAGCCACCTCCACCAATACACCAGTCCACCAGTCGCGATTGCGCTCGTCGACATGGTGTGAGTGTGTGCGTGTTTTGTTGTGTGATTTCTTGTTGAATGCTGTGTGGTGTTTTAGTGAGAGTGCGAGCTGAAGAACTTTCTTTACGGGTAGTGCGTAGATATTTTCAAAATTGCTTCGTTCGGTGGGAAAATCACTGTAAAATCGCTTATCATTGGGGCTTTTTCCCAATGTGCGAGGGGGTAAACATTCGCACACAGATGAAGTAAGCGACAGTGAGATTGTATTAGTAAATGCGTGCATGTGTGTCCCCATTCACCACACACAAGGGAGAAAATCTTTCTGAAAATTGGATACGATACAACTCACACTTTCTGCTTTCCCCTTGTGTAGTACCGATATCCACACCTCTCTCTCTCTCTCTCTCTCTTTCTCTCTGTTGGACCGATATTCCAGTGGTTTCCCACCAGCAACGCGCCCCACTCGCAGAAAAGGCGCGCGCCTCTGCCAGTGGTATGGGAGTCGCGGTGCGCGTGTATGTGTGCGTGTTGTCATGCATGGATTGGATGGCGGGACACACAGAAGCAAACAAAAAATTGTAGGAAAAAATACACTCGACTCGGTTGGTCCAATGTCGATCAAAGAGTTACGATTACGAAACGTCGTAATAACGAGAAACCCCAACTTCAAGAGAGTGGAGGAAAACCGCGCCGAACCTATTCGAGTGTCGAATTTGGACGATTTCCCTACGTGCATATTTTTTTGTTAAGATGATGGGGGGCGGTGGTGTGTGCGTGTGTGCTTCGCAGGAGACACGGGGTGGGTGCGTAATGATGAAACTATTGACAAGATCGAGAGCAACAGAAAAAAGGAGAGTAAAAATTACCATGAAAGATTCAAAAGCGAGGGACAGAGAGAGGACAAAACATAAGGATATGGAGCAAAGCCGCGAGGCGGCATGGTGGTGAAGGTTTTTATAATTTACGCGATTGAGGCGGCAATATGGCGGAAGCCGGAAGGCAAAATCCGTTTGAAAAACATCAGTCTTACCGGAACATTCAATACACTTCTTTTCTCTGTTGTAGGTCGGTTGAATGAATTTCAAATAGAAAAATGTGTACCTGACGTAACCCGGAAGTACATCGCTATGGGGGGATTGACGATAGAATAAAAATGTGTGGCAAAATACACACGCACAAAACTAAGTGAACCAAGTTTGGCTAGCCAGATATAGGAACCGGATATGGGGTCCATAATTGCAGACGGAGTGCAGACATCGCAAAAGTGGAATAGATTTGAACATGCCAAAACGAGAAACTAAAGCATTCGTTTATGGGCTACACGACGCCCTCAATCAAATTGATAAGATTATTGCGATAAAAAAATATGTTTATCTGGAACTGCATCGTTTATGAATGCGCGCGAGGCACAATCATGCACTGCTTGGACCGGATTCTTTTGTGTTCGTCGTAGAGGTTCATGGCACACTAAACCTTTGCCTTTCAATCAATTACAAGGTTGAAACGATGCACACGAAACGACGACTTTTAATTCCCTTTTCGTGCATTATTTTAAAATACACTGCACTCAAAACACGCTATTTTATTTATCAGCAATGCCCCGTCGAAAAGATATAAAAAGTAGGAACCGATGGTGCTGGGATGTCCTAGCAACGAAACATTCGCGTGCGAACATAGTAGGCAGTATTAACTTCACATCACTTACCTCATCATCCGGGCGGCCGCGTTTTTCCAACAGGATACGTTTCTCCATCGCTAGGGCGGTGGGTGGGTTAAAAGCTGACGGAGGGTACTATTCCTCTTTCCTTTTCGGTTGAAAAAATCTCACAAACGGAAGAAGGGTCGCTGTGGACCCGCGTATCTGGTGCCTGCCACACGGATGTCGCGTGGATGCGTTTGTCCTTATGCTCTTTGTTGATGTTGTTACTGCTTACACGGACGGTGACACTTGCCTGGAACGGGAAACATACAATTTTCACTCTCGTTTCACACTCGTTTATTCTCCTTCTTCGTTACTTTCACAAAACAGTCATGGAGGAGGCATGTGGCTTCCTGAATTTTGCTTGACCACCGAGCTACGGTGCTTCTGATGACTGCGGACCACTTGTTTCATGCAAAAAAAAGACTACTTTGCCGACCACCGCGCGAAAGATGAAAAATCTTATCGTACTCGTTTGCCACTATGCACTCTCACTTCTGCACTTCTGTTTTGTGTGTGGTGTTGTGGGGTACATCTCGCGTTTGTCGTTAATTTTTGGATGTATTTCGAGTCGCGAGCTCTGACACACAAGAAGCGCCTGTTGTGTCTACACACCTTGTGTGGTGGTGGCGGAAATGTGTACACACGCGCTGCTCGTGTAACGTACACGTCCATCGTGTCCATTAATACCCACACACGCGCACTCATATTTATGTATATACAGTCGAAAGCACGCATACATTGTCGCAACGACTGAATCGCGCGTGTCGTCGCGTGCGAGAAGGAAAAAATAGTTTTCTCTCCTACGGTGAAGAATCGCAGGCTATGCTAATGTTTTTGATTTTTCTGCATCGAAAAAAATATCTAACAACATGCACAATGAACAGGAAACACAATCCAAACGGAGCAGAGTAGAATTAAAGCTTCACCGATTGAAGGCTAAATTGTATTGGCGGAACGCAGAAATGTTCTTTATGAGGTTAGGATTGTCTCGTTGTTGGTTTTAACCTTCTGCACACCTCTCTTCACTATTGCCGCTGTGTGCATCTGTGTTGAGTATGTAGGCAGGATAGGGTACAGGGGAGGGGAAGGGTATTAGTATAGTGCGATGAAAATTCAAATGCTTTTCCGTCAGTTGTTATCAGGAGGAGACCACCATATGCGTCATAGTCCCCGATTGGGGAGTAGGACACGGGCTACCTTATTTTCATGAAAAGAAGCAACTCTCGAACGACGACGACCGATAAATAAGGGGTAAAAAGAATGCGAATTTTTTGTGCACGATAGATATCGGTGCATCGATTGCACCCACCGTACGAGATGGTACACACGCAGTACAACCACACCACCACCACCACCACCACACGTCGCCAACACCACTCCACGATTGTACGAAAATCGAGCAAAGCAGGTTAGGCGCACAAGACCAATTTCGTACCTCGTAGAGAACGAAACAAAACGGTTTACAAGTGGCAAAGGGATAGGAAACCCCTTTGCTTCCTTTTTCGGTTCAATACATGGCGTGCGCTTTGAGCGAACATTCAAGTTTTTCAGCACCATGCACCACCATCGCGCGCGCCGTGTATATCACCTGGATGTCTCGGGGTTGTCTAGCTTCGCGGTGTAAAAGTGTGTTGTGTGTGCCTTTTTCCGTTATACCTACGCCCGCACGGATGTGGTTGCACGTAAGCACGCACGCACGAACGCACGCACGCACGCATTCACGAAATCCGTCACTACCGGAAGGAAGGTGAATATGTACAAGCACACACATACACCCGCAAATACAAATAAACAGCCACGGTCACAGTTTCTGCCTGCAGTTATCACCCAGCTGGAATTGGGATTTACTCGTAGGGATTCTGCGACGAATGATGCAAAAATATGTGTTTCTACATAACAACCACAAAATGTAGTACCGGACTGTAGGCGCACTAGCCGCCTGATTCACACGCACTTTTCCTAACACCTATCGGCCGACGGCGACGAAATACGTGCTGTTTTCACTTGAGGCAGTTTTGATTAAATGTCGATCACCGTTGAAACTCTCGTACCTTGTATTCTCTAGCCCGCTGCTACTGCTAGTAATGCTGCTGGTGCTGCTGAGTTCGCAAATTAAAAGTGGCAAAGCTCAAAGAACACTGATCCTAAGCAGAAGATTCTTATAATTTTATTCGACGCACACGAATACTTTTACTTTTTTATTTTTTAAAGTATGTTTACTGCGTTCTAGTGGGAATGTACAGCGAGCGTTCCCGCAGAAAACGTATGTAGCAGAAAAACCGCAGAAAAGGTCCGGAGAAACTTCGTTTTGACGTTTGGTAAAGGGAAAAATGAAACCGACATCTGGAGACCCAACTGTCAAATGTTTCCATTTTTATTCAACAGAACGTTTAAAATCATAGATCGGCCTATGTAAAATGAGATAAATAATTCACTTACTTTTCCATGATTCAATTTCGAGTTGTATTTTAGAACAAACAAATGACATATTTAAAATATCCTTCAACGCAAGACTCAATCAATTGATGTTTCTACCAGTTATAATCAAATGATATTGATGTTTGAACTGGGTGATATACGGTTAAAAGAATTTTAGTGGAAGATAGAGAGGAGAGAGAGAAAAATGAGAATTTGTTCAAAATAAATGAAATATCAAAGAAGCAGACTTGATTTACGTTTAGAATTGAGATATTCATAGCGAAAATAAGTAACGTTTTTGTAAGCGAAATAATTCTCGTAACGAGTGGTAAGTGTTAAATAAATAAATATTTATCCGAAATGCGAATTTCATCCATGGGTCACTGAACACAACAAATGAATAATCTAATTAAGTTAAAATTTGAAACACTTGTTACCATATTAATGATTGCAGCCTCCAGCAATGTTGTGTTTTTCTACCTTTTTCGTTTATTCATTTGTTTGATAGATGATTTTTCCTATTGGTCCTCCATATGGCAAGCTAGAATGGCTTCCATAATATTGGCTGACATATATTTGCAGCCACCTTGGTCTATATATATAGACACCAGCAAATTTGCACCTACGGCCGCATGTGGCGCTTATCGTTTTAAAAAGCAAGGATTGTCCGTTTGACAGTCGCCGTCTACATGCTGAAATCGTATCACGTTCATGAAAATATGCTGTTTGAGAACGATTTACGTTTGTTAAACATAGTTCATGGACTATATCTGATATAGTATTCATACGAGGATACATTTACATTTTCTGCATCCATATCAAGGA
>JXXB01026669.1:0-27763 GCA_000956275.1 Anopheles koliensis | reverse complement strand
ACGTACGGTGTGCACGTTTCGATTTGTTTTGTCGCGTGCTTGGTGAGGATTAGAAAAATCGATCGTGTACTCAAATCCCCAACTTAGCGTTTCAGCATCACCCGGCTTTCGTGGTTGAAAGTCATCGCACTTTGAAGCTTTGCTAAACTAGCAGCAACACCCAGTTGTGTGTGATTTTCAGTCTCATTTCCTGTCACACGAAAAGTCACAGGTGTTGCGGTAGGTTTGGTCCTTCTTTGCTTTGACCTCATCTGCAAACAGCGAACGTCAGCGTTGAAATGTCCTTCCGCTGGGGCCTTTGGGAAGTTGAAGTATCTTGCCTTTAACGAAGTTTGGCGTTTCGCTGCCTGCCTCTGCCCCTTACCTGGGTATGTCCATCAGTGTAGCCATCCATTAATCACCACTGAAACCGCAAACCAACGACAACAGTCGTGTCTGCCCATCAACGCGTTTGCAACGGTGTGACCGGGATGAAAAACACCGACTCCGACTCCTTAACGAACCCAATTACACGCCAAGGGTGCCGAGACAGAAGGGTGTGTGTGTGTGTGACACTCTCACTTTCTCTCCTTCTTCGTCGTAACGCGACGGAAAATGGCGTCCCACGGCCACCAGTGCGCGCCGCACTAAGGTGCCATTCAATCGACGATACATATTTCATAACGAAGCAGCCACTAATTTCCCGCACCGCCCGTTCGTCGCCGACGATGGAGGATCCTTGTCAACGGCTGCCAGCAGAGCGCGCGCGGCCCATTAGCGGAGGTGGAACATTGTGCAATATCGTCATTTGGGTACGCCGCGATGTCGTCGGTGGTAGCAGCGCCGGCCCTATCGGCCCAGCCTATCGACAGAAGCAGGCGCGTTTTGCGCGATCGTTTTTCCACATTCGATGGCGCAAAACAATGGACGAATGCGGAACAGCGCGATATGAACATTCAGCGGACTTGGGAGCCTCGCCGCGTGAGTGAGTGGAAGGGAGGGAGAGGCAAACCATATCGATTTATGCCACCCCGACCAGCAACCATAATCGCCTTTCGAAGGCCCACAAAACGCAGCATAAACCAGTCCTTAACCCAACCGGCAGCAGCAGCAGCAGCAGCCAACCGTCATCCTTGGAAATCATCCATGACAGGTTGCGGTTGAGCCTTTTTGATATCAGTATTTTTTTTGTCGTCTTCCATTTTGCCGCTTTTTTCACGTAAACGCGTGGTTCGCGTGTTCCACTGGGTAGCAGGGCGACGGTGAAAAGAACGGGAGCAAGGTTTTGTGTTTGCTGTCGGATTTTCCGGGATGCTTTCTACTTTTACACGCACACACACTCACACGCCCTGTATAAAAGTGTGGTTTTCTTCCGGACCAGGCCAGTATTCGAATCAAATTCAGGGCCACCGGCAACGCTCACACAAAAAAAATCCCCTTCGTTGATCGCTCATGGAAACCCTGTCAGATTATTGAACGCCCTGTTGTCAGCATCGAAGCTTTTTCGAAGCCTTTTTTTCTGTAGCCAAATGCGTAGAGGATTTGATTTTCTTGTGGAATTTCTTTGTGCCGCCGAGATTGACTTGCCTGGGTGCTCTAAAGTTCTCGCTGAGAGGTTCGTGATTTAAAAGGATTAAGTATCTAAAAATAGCAGTTCTCTATGCAAGGGCTGCTTGGTTGGGTAAAGAAATATTTCAAACAATACAACATTCATTCAAAAGACTTGTGCTCGCACTTGGTCTCGGTGCAGCCAAATGCTATTTTCAGAGCGTACTGATTGAAGGCAACATGAAATTCGTTTTAGCCGTAAGCTTGAAGTTCGGCTACTGACAATTCAATCTATAACTCCGTACATAAAATCGGCATCCTACATCCAATTTCCATAAAGCATGCAAGCGAGAGGAACGACTCGCACGCTCACTTCGTCTCCCCTTCGTCTCTCAATACATACCCGGGGTCAACCAGTCGTGATTTGCAGTGTTCCGATCGATCCTTCGGTGTGTTCATTGTTGAGCTAGTTTACGGTGCACCAAGAAATAGGTGGCTATCTTGCGACCTGCGGGAGCATTTTTCTCCGATAAGTTCCTTCCCGTGCTCGTTGGTTACGACTGAGAGATATCATGTCCTATCATCGATCTGACAGATAATCGAACGTGTCGGTATCGGGATTTTCTTCATTTTCCTCTTTGCCGTACGGTGCTCGATCGTTCGGTTTAGTGTACCCCTTTTTTGGCTTCGGAAGAAAATCTGAACGAGCGAAAGAAAACTCCGCACAGAAAAAAAGGAGGAGTGCTTTTGTGCAAAACGTAATTTGCATTCCTTGCGAGAAACTTTTCCCGGTCCTGCGGCATTGTGTTAGGTTGGATACCAACGCAAAAAGCTATTGTGTTGGGGTTTTTGTCTTTGTGAATGTGGATTTTATTTTTAGTTCGATTAGAGAGCAGCTCAGCATGGCAAGGCCCGTTGGGACGTCGGGGGCACATAAATTGTTGCTCCTCTCTCTGCAGACACATTTTCCCCGAATTTGGGCGATAGGAAAAGCTGGATGTTTGCTTTGTATCATCCGTAGGGCCTTGCCTAATGTTTCGTTTCAATTTATGGGCTCCCGTAGCTTTAATGTACTGTTGAAGATTTGTTGCAAAACGGCAAACGGAGCCTTCGGAGATGAAGAATAGAGGGATTTGCTAAGATCTTGATAGCATGGGAGAGAGGAGAAGCATTTTCAGCCTGCAGAATCTGTGAAGCATTCAGCTGTGGTTTTTGGGCTTCTTTTGTTTATACTGCTGTCAGAAAGCACCAGGATTAAAATGTGTGTGCGGCCGAAGATGTACCAGAGTTCTCAAGGTCAAATTCTGGGGTGCAACCAGTTGGCATCGTTCCCGGCTTTGATAATGTCGTAGTACGAAGACTAATGTAAGCCTCGAATAACTGCAGAATACCCGATGCTTCATGTACTGTGTACACACGACACCCTTATCGTACGTTTCAGAAACGGTACGGGAATCCCCCAGACTCTCACTCGAACGTCATTGGGCGACCAAACCGGACAGCCACGGTACACAACAAATAGGATTACAGAAATGGAAACATCCTCCGTGTGTGTGTATGGTTTTCCCACCCCTCACATGGGCAAGCGTACACACGTAAAGGTACACAAAACTAATCTTTTCGATGTGCTAAGATGGCTTGTTTTATGTCATACCACTCGCTGGTTCTCGCATGTTTACCTGCCAGCAAAGGAAACAGAACTCTTTTGCCTTACACCAAGAGCACTGATAAGCGATGGTGATAGTAGCATGTAATTTATAAACCTCATCAAACCACACCACAGTGCTACATATTACTTCTGTTTACAGCAGCAAGTACTCAGCAAAAGTCCCCGGATATTATAAGCTCGTCAAACAAACGTATAGCCTCTCCCAGCGGGTGTGTCAAGTGTGATCAATAGGAAATGGAAAATGCTCCGGATGTATGGACAGTACAGAAGGGAAAATCATCCCTCACACGAATGTCTTGAGGAGAAAGAAAAAAATTAATATGTTTCGCCTAACAAACAGCCCTCGCCGGGTCCTTCAATGAAAGGTTCAATGGATTTTGCTCGCGGCGATGAAATATTTCACCCCTTTTTCGCAAAACTCATAATACTGTTGTGCTGGTGAGCATGGGCAGGCTCCCCATCACTACATAACAAGCTGCCCGATATCGCTTATGAAATCCAATTTATTATGTTCTCGGCCACGGGAGAACAGATGTTTCCCTGGACTCTCTGGTGAAAATTGCTCTGCCAGAGGAGGTGTTGGTGGCCATTTCGTAGTGTTTTTTCGGAAGCTCATCGGTTTGAATGTTGTGAGCGTCGATAAAATCTATCACGGGCTTGTGTTCGATTTTGCTTCTGGACCGTTGGAAACACGCATGAATGGGAAAGAAAGTTGGAGCGGTTATTTAAAGCGATAATTTATTGTTTTTTTGTCGTGCTCTTTTCCATTTTATGGATTGCAATAATGTATGGCATTTTATATGGCTAGCTTGCTGTTATAGTCTTGTTATAGTTACCATGGGATCTCCATCTCTCACTCCCGGCTAAACAAGCAAGCGTAGTATGGAACCGCGCGAAAAATCGAAACATGAAATTGATTTATGATTAGGTACGGGAACCACGGATGGCTGGTGGTCCTCGAACGGTCGTTACGCTTCTCCGCAAAATGGTCAAGAATGTGCTGAAAATTGCACCACACGGTGCGGCACAACGAAAATCCCCACGCTTGTGCAAGGAAAATTCAGACGAAAAATTCGATCGGAAACTGTAAAATTATTTTACCGCCGGGGATGACGGGCAAAATGTGGCGAAACATTTTGTTGAAGTTTTATTTCGAAAACATAATTGCTTTAAAATGCATGCGGAAAGATGACGGTACGGAATTTGAAATATGGTAAAACTAAAGGTTCACTCTCGAGAAAAAAAAAGAACTCTTCTTAATCGAATTTATTCTCGACACAGCAGAACGAACGTTACAAGGAACAGGTGCAAGGGATCAGGGACCGTGCGCGATTTTGAATTATTCTCTCCGACAGCTGCAAGCTGCAAATAAATCCTCATGGTCGGTAACGTACCATTGGTATCGAGTGCCATTTTTTTTTGTTGATTCTCTGGCCACTTTAGCATTATGACATTAGGCTGAAGCAAAATCGCTTCCTAAATCCCCTTCCAGTTAGAAAGGCGACAAAGAAAAAATACGATTTCCTGTTCAAAGACCCGTAAGAACCTTCGTTCTTTCCGTTTGATAAGGAAGGATCAAAGCAATGTTATCTGGTAAAAAGCGAAAGAAAAGAAATCTTCACGGAATGTCCGGTTTGCTCAGTTAGTCGATTTTAAAAATATTCTCTGCTTCCTTTTCCGTATAAATATTCAACTTTGTGTCCAGGCCACTTTGTGCGCTATAAACTGAAGGATTCCTACTGTAACACTTTCCTGTGAGTCTGGATCCTGAGACTGACAGACGCTGGAAAAATAGTAAGAAAAGCGAATCTGCTGGCGACAGAAAACATGTGCCTTTTGAGCGTGGTTCGCTTCCAGCGTCTTTACGGAAGCGGAGACGAAACAATGCAGACGTGCAACTGACTTCGAAGATGTTCGCCTGGAAACGGAGTTGTTTCTCCCCAGTCATATCCAGACAGTGTCTCGCATCGTTCGTTCTCCCACAACATGCGCTTACGGCTAAATTTCCCTTTGACGTATCAATCGCAACCGTTGGCGCCTTTCGGTTTTGGGTGGGTTGCGATTGCGGAAAACGTGCTTTATGTTGGTGACAGGAAATCTAATCCTCCTGTCGGCTGTGTGCCGTGCTTGTCGCACTTCGGTGTTGACGCACGGGGCCTTCCTTAGGGTTAGATCAGTCAACCTTTCCGGCAGGACTCGAACTCTCCGCACTCCACGAAACACAAAAACCGTATTCGTTACGGTGAGCTACTTTTCTGAAACACGTCTGATTCCTTTATTCCTCACACTCGGGGAGTGGGTTCACCTTAATCGAGCCTCCCTTTTGCAGCTTTCATCTAGCCAGTTAGTAGCATTTGTGTTTTGTGTGTGGCTGCTAAAACGCAACCGGATAGACGATTCATTCATTCCTGCGACTGTGCGCTGTTTTTTGTTCGCTTGTGTTGCAGGATGGATGCAGTAATCCTAGCGAATTCTCAATTCACACTGCTATGACATGGCGCGCGGAAGTTTTCCACCCGAGAGATTTTTGCGTCCTGCCCATAATTTTCTCCACCTCAATAAACCTTTTTAATGATGCGCCTGGGCGTCCTCCTATTAGCAGCGGCTGTCTCCGAGAAGGGCAAGTGTTCGGATAATAGGCGGCGTATATATATATATCGTCATGCAATCGAGAGCTCGCCCTTATCGCCTAGCACACAACCTTAAGAGCTTAATTATTCGAGCATTAAAGCTCGGCAGAAATTTCTATGCCACTCTCTCCTGCTCTCTTTGCTTGATTGGTGTGGGGGCGTGCCAGGTAGAAATATGCAATTGGGGACCGAGAAAGGGATGTAGAAAGGTGAGTCTGGGTCGAATACACCTCCATCTCATGCTGCTGTTACACACACCGATCGATTTCGGGTGGTCGTTTTGTAATCAACAAACGACCCAATGATAACGTCCAGCAGCATGAAATTCAGTACGTTTCATGTGCTATTTTTAGATCGTCCATATCTGATTTATTCTAGTCTTAAAGCTTGAAGCAGAAGTGTTTGATGAAGTTGAGAGTGTATTTCTCATGTCAATGATGTCTTTGTTGTTTGAATTAAAAAAGAAGTAATAATAAATTAAAATTCCAAGTAAAAACCTCTCACTAACGGCAGGAAATATGTTATGAATGAATATTGATTAAAAGAACCGGATCATTGCGTCCGGTTCCACAGGTTCTGCACCGCGCCGTTCTGCCAATTCGCAACTTTTATACTAATCATAAAAGCGAGACCTAGTTCCCAGCTCAACTTTCTCCCATGGTCATTCGACAGCGATGGAGTGCATTTTTTGCGCTGTTTTTCTGAGCCATTTTTTTGCCTATCCTTCTTTTATGACGGAGCGAGGGCACCACGCTTCGTGCCACATCTTCGCTCCGTCCTGTGGTGTTTATTGAAATGGAATGTTTTTTATTCCGTCCTTCCATCCTTCCATCCTTCCATCCACACTGCGCGCCATTCAGTGACATTTCACAAACATCTTCTACAACGACCGATCGACCTGGATTTTTCAGGACCACCATTTAGAACGGCTTGTGTTGCCAACGGTGTAAAAAAAAGAAAAAAAAACGTGTGGAAAAGGTTGTCCTTTGCTTCCGGCGATTGGCAACGCACGGAGCCAGAGAGCAAGAGTGAGGTGAGAAACCCTATTTAACACATTTTTATGAGTTGTTTTTGCGGTGTAATTAATTATCCTGTGTGAAAAGCTTTTTAGAGCAATTTGTTGCGATGTTTCCAGGTATTCATATTGCAACCTTTACGGTACGTGTGTCATTTACATGTCCCTTTATGAGCTTCCCATTTTGTTTTTGTTATTCCCATAGCGCTTCCATAAAAATAAAAATATGTAATCGATCTCTCCGGCGAATATGGTTGCTCTCACACATGGGGAGAAAAAAAGCTCTCAAGCGCGTTATCTTTTTTGTTCGGTATGCAAACCAGAAAGCGTACGGCACCGATCGAATAACTGCACCATGCGCACCGCAGCCGCTGGGGACGTCGAAACGTAAAGTCTGTTTGCGATACGGGCGATAATTTTATTTGACATCAACCTAATGGAATGGCGCAGTTCAAACCCAATCGAATCACGTTTCGCTAAATCTCGGATACCCATTTTCCCGCCGTGCTCGAGTGGAGGAAGTAGGTTTCCCTTTTTCCGTGCCTCGCCCGAAGACAAGTAAATCATTTATTCGCGCACCAACGATTTAGAGCCCCAGCGTCCCCGCGTCACCTTCCAGCGATGTGAAATTGAATATCGATCGCAAGTCATTTGTGCTCTCTCCACGGTGGGGTCGCCGCCGCGCCGCCGTAAGTTTTCCACACGTTTTCCGATCCGGTTCTGCTCGGCACTCTTGGCACACAGCGTAATGTATGGAAAATTGTGCGCTATAGCGATCAAGGATATAACTGCTTTTGAGACGAGCCCCGAACCTTCCCACCTCTATCTTTTCGGTCGGAGTGCAAATTGGATGTGCGGTTTTGTGGAGAGCAGTTCAATTTGTCCCAGAAAGTCGTCCTATCGGCTTTGTCTTCGGGCCGAGGCTGTACGGGCCATCTACGCCTTTTGGCTCATTTGTTTCCTGTGGCGTGGAGGATGGAGGGAGGGTATCGGTTAAGTGTTTATGAATTTGACATTGTCTGCGCATTGTTTTACTTGGGTCGTGTACGACGGACGCTTACAAGCGCTTCTGGCCGGGAGAGGTTATTTGGAGAGTGCGTATGTTCTGCTCTGCCGGGAGATAAAATTGAGTTGTGTCTAGCGCTTGAAGACAATGATGGTGTGATTTGTTGAATTGAAAGTTGACCGTGTTTGTGTGTGCTGCCAGTGACAGAATTACAAATTGTTCGATGACAGACCATATCCACAAATCATGTTAGAGCGACCGAGTGCTAAGAGTGTGTCCGTCAAAAGCCGCAAGTGTCGCTGAAGTATTGTAGTATTGATTTTTCGTCCCGCTCCTAACCTTTCAAACATATCCTTTGGGAGCAATATTTGAAACTATTTGTCCAACTGCTAAACTCTCGCTGTCAGCTTTCAGTCTCTTGTCCAGCCGGGTAATGATAATCGACCCCCATCATCCAACATTGGAATGGGAGGAATTCCATTTAAAGGTCGGACATTGATGGTCGCATCAGAAATAAACGGCATCGAGTATCAGGTGGTGTTGTAGTAGAGCCTCGTGGGACACAGGACACACACGCGCCCGGCAGATGAGAAACAGCACCATATAAATACAGACGACAGTTCGGTGTGCTGGAAATAAAATGCGCGCTCCACACCACCACACTTGAAATAAATCGCACGGCAGTGACGCGCGGCAAAAGCGACCATAAATAAATGCATAAATAAATAAATACGCAACATTGGATTTCTGTTTTCCTCCAAGCGTGCCGATGCCGTGGCCGGACGGGGCACGGAATGGGTATGGAATGCATCGGAATTTGCGGACATACTTTCTGTGTAGTTTTGCTTTTGCGTTTTTTGCTTCCTTTCCCCCACCCGAGGCGTGGTGTGGAATTCGCTTGCCTATTTTTGGGTGGCCGTCGTGGAAGGGAGACTCAAAATTATTGGACGAGAAACGGTCATGTATTGCTCCGGAGCGCGCAGCAGCACCCTTGAGCCATTATTATCAGGACAGCAAAAACCACGCCGGACCTTGATATACTTATGTCGCTTCGGTTCGTGGTCCTTGCCTCCTCCATTGACGTCGGATGTTCGAGAGTCAGGAACACCCAAATATCGACCCCGTCTGCCCCGGGGGTAGGTTGAAGTCAGTCAGAAAAACGGACACCATTCTCGCTATTGTGTGCCCTTCAGGGCAATTGTAATCGTTTATCCGTTTGTGCTAGAACAACGCCCAATAATGTTTGGCGCTGGACGCTTTGGTGGGGTTCGACTTCTCTCTGTCTTTCTCTTTCTCTGTTGTTTATGCTTGGACAAGGTCAATTTTGCTACTAAATGAAATTACACCATCGGATACATAAAACGTCCACAGCTATAGCCCAAAGCGAAAGAGTTCTTATTGTGGGCGATTTTAAGCTTGTACGGCTTATGTTTCTAGTTGGTAATATAAAAAAAACAGCTCGAGTTTATGTTTCTTTACGCCCTCGCGTTTACTATCTTCCGAATCTGTTCCGAAAGGAATAATCCACCGAATTTCGAATTTTCTGAGTATACCAACGCTTTTGTGGATACTTTGAAATTTAAATTACTCTTTCGCCGGAATCAATTGATGCGAAGAAAATCGAAAAACTTTTGCCCCCTGTATTTTCCAAGTACCGCAGTTCGCTCGCCCCACGCCAAGCGGACGTCAGCAAACGGGGTTGGGCAGCGAAGAATTTTCGAAAAACCAATGTTTGGACTAGGCAAACTTTGGTCACCGCCGCCGGTCGTCGTCTTCACTGCTTTTCCCTTTTTTTTGCTGCTTTATTGGAGCAATGAATTGAGCGGAACGTGGAACGAATCGCTCAGGGAAATCTAGCGTCGGTTTTTGTTCTTGCGCATCCGGACACGGCGTAGTGTTATCCTTCCGATGCCCTGCGATACGATGTGTTCACCCAGTAATCGTGTTCTTCCCCTGATTGATGCCGAAAAGAAAACATCGATCGAACGCCGGTAGGAACAGAAACGACCGCTGCAAGCAACGGGCAGTGGTGACATTACGCCCTTACGAGAGATAAATGAATAATGCCCTTCCTGCTTCGAATGTTCCGAATGAGGATGTGGGCGCCGAGCAGGAAGGATACCTCGTTAAGCTACCGTTTCCGCAGCATTTGTTCGACGGAAAACCGGAGAAACACATCCGAGTATTTTGGCAGCAAAATTCACCCATGTATCATTGGGAAATTGTTGTGCACAGCGAAATCGATCGATGTTCGTTCCGGTTGCACGTGCATTTGTCAAGGAAAACAAGTCTATAAATACTCTACCTACGATATAATGTGTTTTATGCTCCACTTAGCGGATGCTGTATGTATCTCGTTGGTGTATTTAATAAAGAGCAAGGCAAACAGAATTCAACGCAAATTGATTTTATTTCTTTTCTTTTTGTTTTGAATGCAGCCACTCTGGAGGCAAGCTTTAAATATTTGATTTCACAGCTTCGTTTAGAGCGTCCTTTTGAGCAAACCCCGAGGGTAGTATAGCGCACCAAGTTTCGCTCACAGGGATAGGCAGATGACGGGCGACCACTGGTGTAGCGGAAAATTAATAATAAACAAACCCAGCATGATTAATGTGATTACGTTTCGCAGTAATTAAAATGGAATAAATGGACAATGCTCAATTCCGTTTAATGTCAGGTGTGTTTGTGCGTTGTGTGTGTGTGTAATGGACGATCATTTTTGTTACGTTATGATTGCGTCCCGCAGGGAAAAAGGGTGACCTGTTCAACCCTGGAGTTCAAATGTGCTGATACGAATCACAGTAGACGAAAGGGAAAGAGAGAGCGGTAGCGGAGGAATTTTAGACTTTGCACAACCACTCCCGCATATTCATGTTTCATGCCGTTTGCGTAGCTCATTTTTGATGTTTTAATATTTATGTTCCCGCTGCCGAATGCAAGCGGGCGCATTGCTACTGTTGCGTGTGTAATTACAACAACAGGGACATGAAAATTAAACATGAAAAACGTATGAACCAATCTCTGGTGTATATTGGTGCATGTGTTGAATGCAAATTGAACAGATAATTGGCCCATTGTTATTTTTATATTTATTTCTCTGCGTCTGCATGGAGCTAATGAAGCAATTGCCACGCCACACTGTAATTGTTGGTATGTTTCGCGAGAAATATACTGTGCTGCTCTTTCCCAGCCGAACCAGACATTTTGCTCGCTTGTTGAAACTTTCCGTTTTCACACAGTTTTTGAGTAATATAAACGTAATCAAGATAAATCGGAGATGATTTGCAATCAACATTTCATAAACCCTGTAGTGTAACCGATTTACCCGAACTTACCCGTCGCAACATGGAAACTTTTAATTTACCCAGGGGACTTGATAAAAGTTTTGCAAGGAAAAATGTTCGATAATCACCGAAAATTGCTTCATGCGCCTCAAATCGAACGCTATTGGCGCTGGAAAACTTTCCAACGGCTTCTCTGAGGGCTTGCCGTTCATTCTCGATTCAAGTATAAATACAACAACTACACGGCGCCAGCACGCGACAGCCGAAAAGGCACACCCATTAATCCTCATGCGGGAACAAACCTTTCAATTAGTAGAAAATTTTAGGTACCCGCGTTACTACTAACTTTTTGCTCCGCACAAAACCCTCTAATGCTTCTTTCCACCGGTCGTCATAAATCGAAAAACGGGTGAAACGGTTTAATTCTTTTGTGCAAACCAAGCTCCTTCCACCAGGCTCTGCATTATTAGTAATGCGATTACAGGTGACCGGAGTCGTTGCCCGTTGCGACGACGAGTTCGCTAGATGTAAAGCGTACTGGGAGTTTGGGTGGTTTTTTGGCCCAAAGGTTTTTCACCACGGTGTAGAACCCGCCAGGTAATGCGTTCACTAACCTAATTTTCGAACGAAATACACACATGAATCGACTGTGTGTGTGTATGAGAGAGTGGAAAGGAAGGAAGGTATAGGTTCTGCTGCTTCACCGTTGGAAAACCATCTGATACGCATCGAACCGTTGATGAAGCATCCTTTGTTCATTAAGGACACGAACCGCGATTCATTTTACGGCTACTGCCGGTTTTCTTCTCATCCTTCTTCATTCGGTGCCCGTGTCGAGGTCGAGGTGGTGGAAGAAGGTCCGGGGATGAAGCGTTGATTGGATGAGAGTGTTTTACTTATCACAAAAATTTACTTCTGCATACATCATCCTTTCCCAGCTGGTGGGCTGGCTGCTGCTGGATGATGATGATGATGATGATGAGGATGACTATGCGCCGACGTCCTTTGGTTTTATGACGCCAATTCATTCTCTCATCCGCCCATCCGACCGGAGACCGGAGGGAAAGCGAGTTCAACCATAAAAAGGATTAACAACGGCCGTGTTGCAGGCGTTTTTCGGGGCGATGTTTTTGCAGATTAATTATCTTCGGTCGCTCTCTCGGCCCAATCGCCTTGCTGTGCGATGGAATACCGGATTCACAGCCTGCTGCCTGTGCCAAATACAAAAATCCCCATGAAATCAACTCACAAACCATGCCGAATCAAGCGCAAATCAAGTGTGAGTATGGCGGTGGTATTAGCACAAAAGGTACTCACTCAAGAGTATCCTTTTCACGGGGCATTGTGTATTCAAATTTGTACTTCTCTCGCCCTGCTGGCTAGAGCCTGATGGTTGTAGTGTTGTATGCACTCTTTTTACAGTCCATGAACAAGTATCAGCACCAGTGAACGGGGCGGATAGTAAGAATGTTGCACACACAACCATCGCTTCTAAAATGCCAGGAATATTTTGCCCAAAAATTCCATCAACTCGGGGCTGAAACCTGAATCAAAAAAAGGAAAGGCGTGCGAGCGCAGATGCTGATGTGAAGCACTCGGCCGTGCTTAATGAAGAGCAAGTCATGACATCAATTTTGTATTACTTCCAGCAGTGGCAGTGGCAGGTTCTGGTACGGCTGTTTGCACCATTATTGCGTCCTTGTTGCGGATGGAAATCGGTATGCAAACGCAACCACAGCAAGCGAATGTCGAAGCGAAGGACCGCAGACAAACGAAAAGCAAAACAAGAAACTGTGCACTGTTCAACTGGATGCTGTTGGTGGGATTTTCATCGATTTTTTCCGGGTGCTTCAGGTCCACGGTACGTCAAAATTCACTACTACATAGTGTCCGTAAACGAAAGCAGATCTAACGTGTGCATTGTGAACGGTAGCGGTCCGTCGTGCTGGGAAGAATTTTAGACGCCATATGACGAATGGCGTCCCATTCGTGATACGATACTGGCGCCTCGTCTCAAACTCTTCCGTCTGACTAATGTGACAGAGAACATGGTGACACGAACCACCACCACCTCCACCAGCTCTGCATCACGGGGAGAGAAAATATGGTGTTGGCCCAATGGACCGACAATGTTTGGAAGGCAGGAATGTTTATGTTCATAAAATATTTGAAATGTTAAATTCGTTGCGCGCGCGAAGCAATCAACCGAACTTCCCGGCCCGAAATGGATGTGTGTCGTACCGATCCACACATACACGCAAACACACATACAGTTCAGAATCACTAACGACGATGGGAAATTGTCCCTCTTCTCGAGCAGCCCGTTGTGTCATTTAGGTTGTTTGGAGAGCATGTTGGCAGAGGGGAACCTGGACTGTGGAGGGAAATGTAAATAAGATACATATCAGAGCCGGCAGCGCATATCCTTCCGCCTCGCCTGCGTCCAAATTGAGATGTCGTCCTTGTGGCTGTTGTTTAAATGATTGCATGTGTGTGAGAATTAGAAAAAGGGACACAGGAAGCAGCTCGGCTTGAAATGGTATTGATACTACATCCTGAATTCGGACTGGTAACTGGGACCCGGGTCTACCAATAATTGTGCCCCGAACGGCGGGTGCCTCGGAAACCGGAAGGGGCGAGGACGTTGTGAAGATTTCATTGAGACATTAATTTCGACACGCATCATGCGTTCCACGCCATTCACGGGGAGAGAGACTAGCGCATGAAATCGTTGGAATGTCCGTGTGACTTCACACTTCCCGCATCGACTGTGCCTTGCCTTATCGCTACAGCTGGCTGTGGTTCGGTGTCAGAAAAGATGACAAAGTGATAAACAATTTATGGCCTCGTATGTGCCGTGTAGGCGGAAATGGTAGGGGATTGGACCGTCGTTTGGTGAATAATTTGCGGAACGAAGTATTGCTTGGCTGTACGGAAGAGATCGCTCATGGTTGGATGCCTTCTGCTGGATATCTTTGACTAATTTATCATCACCATAAACAGAAAGAGAGAGAGAGAGAAAGAGAGAGAGAGAGAGAGAGAGAAAGAGAGAGAGTTCAATCCGGAACCTTGTGTATTGTTAGGAATATTGGTAAAGAATAGCAGAAACAGAAGTTCGAATGCGTGGTTCTTTAATAATATACAAACCACCATGCGTCTCCATTAGTAAAAATAAAATTTTAATGTGTTCCTAAAGCTGTCCTGAGATCTTTCGTTTTGTTCCCAAGTTTGTAATCCTCGTTGTCTTACAGACATAAAGCTCTTACCCGTGAAGACATTATTAGCCTGCTTGGCCACAAATGCCAACCAGCTTTTGCTGATATTTTATTCCTTTACGTTCACCGCTCTTCTGCCGTGTGGCAGACAACATCACCAGGTGTAGCTATAATTGCCCCAATGAACGGGTCGCGCAGGTTCGGGTTCGGTATCCAGGAAGTCTTCTTATTTTTTGCATCTTAATTTGTTGCTTCGACACCTTTTTTGTGTATTTTTCGTCCCGGACACAACACGACCACCAAATGGCGCCCCCTTGACCTAAGGCGTGCGCGCGCGCTCGGTAGGCAATAAAAAGTTATGAACCAAAGCAAATTTAATCACGTCGATAAAACGTGGCGTGGGTTCGTCTGTTAGCACTCCGTGGTTTGATCGTCATCTCCTCCTGTTGGCTCGGGTAAACTCGGGGAGGAAAGTTATGGTTTTTGGGTAAATGCTTGAGTGAGCTGTTGTGGTTGTGTTGCAGAAAGTTTTGTCAACTACACCGCCAGTGTCTCCCCAATTTCCATCGCTTGGTGATGGTTTATGTCACAGGTTTGTCACTGCTGTGCTCCTAGAGCAATGGAGCCGCTTACGCACACTTTATCAATAAGCGGGCTTCAATTATGATAAAAGCATTCCAAACCCCCAGCATCCTATTAACATATCCTCCTCGGCGTTCTCCGCTCCCTCTGCTCCGTTGTATCCTTTTGTTGAAGAGCTTCGCAAAGCAAAATCATTATGTGCAGAAACGGCATTATAAATGGGATTCGGTCGTTGTCGTTGTGACGAGTTTTATGCTGTTCCAGCAGAACAGGATCCTCCCATATACACCTCGTCGAAGCCGCTCGTGCGTGTATTTTTGTATGAAAATCGATGAAAGCACACGCGCGCCTGTCACTAAAAATAGTACAGCAAACCGGGCCGGGGGTTTTCGTTACTGCCTTCGGGTGGATGCAACAACACATGCCAATCAATCGATTGGCTGGCGGTGAAAGGAAGCCCTTTTTCTGCCCTTTTTCCCTTCTTTTTTGTGTGTTACGCTACCTTTCGCCACTCCCAGTAACGGCGGCAGTAGCGTAATGTTACACCCTACATTTTATTTTCGTCACAATGTGTAACGTTCATCTCGATACACGAGCACGAGTAAAGGATCGTGATGAATTTTTATTCATGTAAAATTGATACTATTATTTTATTACACATTTTTTTCGCGCTCCCTTTCCTTCACGGTGTCATGCCTCACGTGCCACACACTCGTTGCGGTGATTTCAAACGCAGTGCGAACTGCAAAAGTGCCGGTCAAACTGTGAAACGCAAAAACAATGTACCAAACAATATGGAATAACGAAAAAAAAACATATAAAATCTGAGCTTGCATAATAACATTTCGGCGAAAAAATCACACCATAAACACACACACCAGCCCGTATGTCACCAGCTCGCTAGCTTTGCATATTTCTGCTCGGCGCTATCGATTCCTAGTATGACAGAAAGACATATGGAAAGCAGCAACAAAAAACAGTATTTTCCCTTTTAAAATATGCCATAAATTACCGTCACTTTTTCCGCCGCTCGTGTTTCGATTCGAATCCGTTTGCGGTGTATCTTCGTAAAACGATCATCCTCCCACACGCGAAGCAAATGTCAACCAACCGCGCGTACCTGCGCTACATTTGTTTTGCACCGAAAGTGCTCAGAAGTGTGGGACCTGTAATTGATCCTTATTTGACTTGTCAAGCGGTGACGATTAATGTAACGATACATGGTGCAAACGAGATTGAACTCTCTGAGGGGAAACATTTTAAGATTGGGTTCGCTGGTTGCCGCTATCTGTACTGCTTGATATGAAATTGGAATTAAATTTCCTTCACTCTACCTCACGGTGCAATGAAATAGTTGCAAAAATCGGATTTAGCTCCTCGAAATAAATCATCTCATTCCAGCGGTTGCATTCAATGGTTTCGGGAGTTTTGCATACAAATCGTGCTCAAGAGAGAAAGAGGAACGGAGAGAGAGAGAGTGCTTAATGTGCAGTGAATAAATTTAACACAGCAGGATTACATTTACATTCCTTTGTTTCGCGTTTGCTTGAGAGCTCCACTACTCTTGTCTCGGCGGTCGGGCGGGGATTATATTTCCATTTGCAAATCTGGTTTTTGCTTTTTTTACTGGTCTGCCCGTGTGTTTGTCCTACGTACAGAACATTGTGCTGCGACTAAAAACACAGTGTGTTAATTTTCTTTATTTTATTTTTTCTTATTCTCTCACGCTCTCCCTCTCTCTCTCTCCTCTGTTGGGCAGGTGTTGAAATAAAGACGGCCACTATAGAGTTGACATCTTCCAAACTATGAAGGGATCTTCTGCATTATGGTAAGTGATCCTTGCCACTTCGGAGCGCATTCCCACACCCCCCTTTAAAGAAAAACTTGTCGGAGATCATCACTCTCTGGACGGTGCGATTGGATGGCTAAGGAAGAGAATGATTTAATGCATGAAAAATATGTCGCTTTTTACTTTACTGCTTCGTTTTCGATTCCCCGGTTTCCTCGCGGACGGTGATAAATCTTTCGTGCGCGGGAATATTCTATCCTACATTCCCGGGCGATGCGATGATGACGTGTTTTGCATCTCGCGCTTTGTAGCACGAGAACAAATGTGCTATTTTATTTATCTCACCGCGGATTCCATCTTTTTTTTGTGCGGATTGTGTGTTTTTTTGTTTTTACAAAACACCACTAGCAAAAGGGATTATGTTTATGCGCTGGTATGTTTATGCGAACGTGACGCGGGGTCTAACACATTCACAAAGTTTTGTTCTTGGAGCACACGGTTTGAGCCGCGTCGCCAAACGAAGGGACGAGCTCTTTTGAGACTCGAAATCGGAAAAGAACGAAAGGCTGTTAAAAGGCCCCGTTTCGAAGAAAAGTTCTTCATCATCATGCGGCGCCAGGCTCCTGCGTGCCTGGGACATAGAGCGAGGATGGTACAGTTTTGTTATTTTTGGACCCGTGCCAAACAACGGTCGAATGGTGGCCAAATGGGGCGGCATACTGGCACAAATGGGGTCATTAGATTGGACGAGACTCGAGGGCCGGATTGTTGGAAGCTGTTGTTTCCAGCATCCAGTCGTTTGCTCGGTTTTGTATCGGACCAGTAGTAGCATCGTTAACGCTGCAGCAGCGCCAGTCCGTTGAAACAAGGAAGTCTTCTTATTTGCTTCTGTCACAGCACAGACTGCGTGACTCCAAAGTTCACCATCATCATCATCAATCGGTGAAAAAGCTAGCCAACTCGGTTTGAAAATCCCTTCGCCTGCCATTTTGCCAGTGTTGGCTATTTTTAGAAACGCTATCACAAAATCCTTCTCCCCAAGAACTCTGTCATATAGACAAAGAGAGGAGGCTTATTTTTGAGTAGGCCACTGCAAGCCATAAGTTTACTTGGCTCAAAATGAACTCTCACCGTATTTCTTCCCCAACATTTGCGCTCCTGCTGTGCCCGTTCGAGAGTTGATTGTCGCATTTCGCAGGCAGCCGCCTTCGGACAAGCGAGAAACCCGTTGTGTTGATGCCTCCGTCATCGACACCATCGTTTTTCTTCATCTTAAGTGCTCCGCCCAGCAGGAATTTAATTTACATTTCACCATCCTTTCCGTGCCGTGGGGAAGTTCGGTGTATGCGTGCGGTTTGTGGCCGCTGCAAAATCGGCGTAGCGCAAGATTTATTCGGTGTGGAAGAACAGCATAATTTCCCAGGAAATTTACGTTCATAACCACCCCACCCCTCGCAGCGGTGAACTGCGCTGAATATGTTACTATGTCGGAAGCGAAAGATTAAGTAAAATTGACTAGCATTGCTGCGCGCTGATGTGGTGCAGTAATCCGGATAATGCTATTACGAAACGCGCTGTCGGCCACGGGTTGGATTAGGGTAATATTTTAAAAGCTTCACGGAAAGCTCCTACCACCCGTGCTTGGGAGTGGTTTCTCTCCAAGATCAAGTCGCTTGCTGCACGTTGTTGAAGAAGCGAAGTTTAAGCTGCTGAATAATAAATTACACCATCTCCAAATAATCACACTCACACGTTTGTCGCTCATCGGAAATGAATCATTAAACTGGACCCGTGCGCCAAAGCGAAGCGTGCGGAAGATATAATTTGCTGTGGCAGATGTTCGAAGCACCCTTGCCAGGCAACTTTTCCGGTTGTACTGAGCGTTACCGGCCGGTGCAGGAATAGCGGATGTGGCAATTGGCAATTTGGACGTGACAGTGAAAATAACATCCTTCGGTTTTCCAGGAACCAGTACGTTCGTTAAACAGCGATCGGTCATTCTGATGCTACTAGCTGGCGGCGGCCTGGAATCGGTACAATCGTATCGAAGCCCCGGTTCAGAGTGCCTCTCCCGTCTGCAACAGTCGTTTAATCCACAGTATCACGGTGGAGCTTTAGGGCGAAAGCGCTGCAGGAGTGTTTATTATTTCCTCAATCAATCATTTTTAATGAGCACATACACATACACACACAATCGCACCCTTGGGGAAGGGATAAAAACGCTCGGACGACGAAACGCACTTCAGTATAATCAGCATATCGAAGAGGGAGCGTTGGAAGCACCTCCTCCCTCCCACAGGACACGGGATTGATGGGGAAATGGAATTCATTTATTCATGAACACGTTGGAGCAGCAAGCAATGAGTTACTGTTGACAGGGAGCCACAACCACAATCACGAGTGACGCCCTTAAGGGATTTCGAATGAGGAGGAAGGCCACCAAATGGCTGGTCGACTCTTCTTCTCCGATTGTTGTGTGTTTGGTTCGGTTCGATACATTAACTTTCAGTGAGTGGGTGGGTGGGTGGATAAGCCCATTTGATGTTGCGGCAGTGATCGAACATGTTCCCGTTTCCGGGCGATTTTTGCCTGTTCCAGCACAAGCACCGGGAATAGATCAATATAATTTCCCCCAAGTTAGAGCGTCACAACTGCAGGGGTTGCCTACCGTTTTTTTGCCACCACGAATGTTTCGATTCGCACATCGACGTTCACCCGAATTGTTTGTCTGATTCCGGAAAGATAAAATTAATATCCACCAATCTATCGCCGGCTCAAAATCCCTGTAACCGAAACGCTTATCCTCTGCTGCCTGACGAGGATTGAAAGTGGGCCAAAAGGTCACCGGCGCAATGCCGTCCGCTTGCTTCCCACCAGCGCGAGAGATACCTTTTTTGGCAGTTCATTTCATTCGCTCGGGAACGGATCGGAACGGTGGCAGATTCGCAATCACTTGATCGCTTTCCGCCAATCACCGTGTGCTGCTCCTCCCCCACTTCCTCTCTCACTCTCTTGCAAATGGTTGTTACAGCCCAAAAGGCGCACAATGACGTCGTCGATGTCGGAGCGAGCTCAAGATGGAGCTTTATGTCGGTTTGAAGAAAGCGATTCGGATTTGGAATGGGGTGGTGGGAAGAATACCGGGGAAGAACCGGTTGCTTTTTCTTCTGTTGCTGCTCTTCACGCGTCATTGCGCCGTTTTGGGTGGAAATTTTCTTCAATGAGGTGCCACGGTGAATGAAAAGTTTCGCTTGAATGAAGAAAAAAACAAACTCGAAAAGTCGAAAGCAAATTTTAGCAATCGTACACCAGTGCGAATAAGTAATTTCGTGCCGTTTTTCGCTCCCTTCGGGGCGGTGAGACTTGAGCATTGTTTTCTTCCGATGAGTGGAATAACTTCTTCGAAAGCGTACCTCTCTGTGCTGTTGCTGACGCGCGGAGGGAAGGAACGACAAATTTGCCCCAATCAGTAAGCGGGAAAGCGTTTTCGGGCGCTGTGTAGCATTTAATTAATCGAATGTAATAATTGTACTAACGATGGTTCTGGCATACGATTCGTATTCCTTTTTTTTTTCTTTTGTTTCGCGATGGAGGCGCCTGGTGCTGGTAGGGTTTTTTTACGGCGCTGAATCGATTTATCCGAGCAGAGGTACATAAAAGAAAGTCTTCGCTCGAGCCACCGAGGTGCACGCGCAACGAAGTTATTCTGCTGATGAAAATCGTAATGAAACGGTGGTAGAGTACAATTTTCTTTGATGTAACTTTCTTCTTGCAGGACGGCATGGATATCACACATTTCATTTAGATTGCGTTGTACGCGAACATTGCGTTGCCCTTCCCATTAAGCTCGTTTTAATACCTTGATTGTACAATAAAGCGTACACGAAACACAACGACTCGTGGCGTACTGTGGGCGGAATTTATATTATAAACGAAGATTAGATTCCTATTGCACAACAGTAGATGAGTAGCGGTCGATCATGGGGCGAAAGTTATATGCAGCTTTAATATGATCGCTGGTTCCGTTTTCAGTCACGTATCGTTCGTATCGGTTTCCGATCCGAGAATCCTTTAGTTAAAAAAGCGTCAATTTAAGGAAGCATTTTCTCCATATTCGCCAGTTCCTTTGGCCTTACAAAAAGGCAGCATTCTCTACCATTTCAAATCGTTTTTCGTAATTGCAGCTGAAGCAAAATTCGTATCACCTAGAAAGAACCCCATTTCAGACGCTCCATGGGGCAATTTGGTTTTCTTTCCGCCAGACGACCACAACCGCGCGCTCCACACGCAACCCTTTCTTGTTCGTGTTTTTATGTGCTTTTTTTGTGTTCTCAGTAAACTATTTCGGAACGAGCAAACTTTTTCCTAAATCACCCCTCGACCGGCAGAAAAGTCATTTACGAGCGCACTAAAGGCTTTGGGGCGAAAAAAATAAGAACCCACCCAACTTTGGGGAAGACTTTTGCTTCAAGTACTACGCTCGTACGTTGGCGAATAATTATCATCATTGCTCTCTCGCGATTCCCTCGATCCGGAATGACTGTTCTCCGGGTTTGTAAAGTTGAGTGAGAGAGGTGAAATGTTTGAATAAAATTAAATTTTATCTACCTCCTGAAGAAGGATTTCCCATTCTCAACCGAATCGTTAATCGTTTTTTTTCCTTCTCTTCTTTCATTTTCAATTCCAGACAATAACACCGATTAAAGGACAAGTGAGAAACAACTTCGTGGCTTCAACATGAGCTCACGTCACGCCTTCTACACCGTCGAGGTGGGCGACACCAAGTTTACCATTCTAAAGCGATACCAAAACCTGAAACCGATCGGTTCCGGTGCTCAAGGCATTGTGTGGTAAGTATCGGGCACCATCCTAGCCGTCGTAGCAGCAGCGAATGCGAATCACCCTTGTGCGGTAGGAAAACGCCCGTGTGGTAGAGGTCCTGCTATGCACCGAAGTCCGGGTCGCTCGTCCGACATACTTTTGTAATTAAACGCCCATTGGGCGCGACGCCTGGGGAGGGGAGGGGAGGGTAGGGTGCCTGAAACGAACTTTTACAATGGTTTTCGATTATTCGAATGCTGTTCCGAACTCGGTTGGAAGTATGTGTTGCATCCCGTGGTCCTGCGAACGTGAAACCCCCCCCATCCCCCGGAGTCGAGTTTCCAATTTCAACAAGTCAACTTGTCCGCGTCCATTTGGGATTCGACGCTACACAACCATTTTTGTACCCTTGGAAACGCGCGCGTAGGGATGCTGCTGCAGCCGCTGATTGTTTGGTTGGGTCTATGTTTACACCCGGCAACCCGAGTGGAACCCGAGAGCATCATGTTTTTGTGTCTGTATGTGCTCCATTACCTATATGATGAATAAAGAAGCAGCACTGGCAGCAGCTCGAAGCACCACGCGAAGCGCATCGCCTACTAGAGGCAACTCCTACTCCCTACGAGGGCAAAGGGCGAAACAATTTTCAATTATGCAGAAAGTTCAAACCCACAGGCAAAAGTGTCGGTGTATATGTGTATGTGGGTGTGTGTGTTTTTAAAGTGAAAGCCGAGCCCATTTTCAAATGCCAGAGTGCGGAGGAAGACCGCGAATATTTTCCATTCGCTTTCCTTCGTATACTTTTTGGATGAATGTTGATGAAGGGAGAGGAGGAAATGTAACTTTTATCTTGTGAACAAGCAAAATGGTTCTCTCCCCGCATATCACTGTGGTGCAACAGAACCCGAACCGAAACCGAGCCCGTGAGCGCCTGCGGCCATGGAAATAGGTTGCGCTTTTGCTTTTATTTCATTTTCCGAAAGATTTGCATCGAAACAACAACGTAGGGTGGATGCGGAAGAGGACGCTTTACAAAACGATCCTTCCTATATAGAGAGAACTTTAATTGGCTTCACTCTGGGAAGCTTCAATATTTAATGAAACACAACACAATCGAATCGGAAACGCAAAACTCTTCGCTCTTCATGTGAGTAATAAAAAGTGAGTGCCCTAAAATTCATCGAATTGTTGTGCTGAAATCGCTTTGGGGTTTTCATGTTCTTCCCAGCTTTGTTGTTTGAGGGAATCGTTTTAATTTTGTTTACCTTCGCATTATGTTTCGGAGTTCTATCTAACCCCGCTGCCCGCTGTTCTAGGGAAGGGTGGGGAAATTTCAATTCCACCTTCGAAACCGAGCAGAAATATCGTTGACAAATATTAATATTGCCACATAAATCTCCACCCCAATCCGGGGTGAAAGCATTCCTTTTCCGTTTTGTCGGGGCCGCGGTAGTTAGAACAGCCCCGGCATCTTTCGCTCCGTTCGCAAGCAAGACACAGTGAAGTTATTTCGTGCGCCTAATTTGCTTGCGCCACGACGACGAAGATGGCGGGTAGTGTGCTTGCTTTCGGCAAAGAGCACGAGATGGATCGTCTTTACCCTGTGTGCACTGCTTCCCTGTAGGGCTTTATATTCTATGAAAATTGATGTTGCCTTATGCATGAAATTTGTTTCCGCCCAACCAACCTGGACCTGGTCCTGGTGCGCGGCTGAGTTTTGTCAGCAGCACATGAGTAACTTTTCGTGCATGAAATTTTGCCGGTCGCTCGGTGTGTATGTATACCGTTGATGATAATAATAATTGTTATTATTTTTATGACCGTAACACGATGGTGGAATATGTGCAGTTGTGCTGTGAGCCGCCGCCAGACACGGAGCGTGCACAGCAAAAGTTTACCACGGCCGGGAAAATCTGCTACTAATCACCTTTCGGTTGTGTTGCGAGCCAAATTTATGTATTTGAAGAGCGCCCGAAAAGCTCAGCCACAGCAGCAGCGCTAGCCGCAATCTTCCGGTCGATTAAATCGGCTATGCAAAGCCGACGGACGGTTTTGTTTCGGTGCAGCGTGTCACTTTCGGTTTGGTTTGCTTTCCGCTTCGGACGACTGATAAAGCCCTCAGCGCAACAATGGGTTTTATGATGTCGCACGGGGTCTCCGGTGGATTCCGAGAATATTGCTCGTCAAAAACGAGCCCCAACACGGCTACCGGGTAGACGGGTATACAGTGGCGTGGATATGATTGGTTGTCCCGGGGAGGAATTATGTTGCAGAATTGTTTGCCAATTTGCATACAGGCAGAAGGTAGGCAAACACTCCGCTACCGAGCAGACTCGGTACAGAGTGCATGTCGCAGGAATAGTAATTAATCGCAAACAGGAGAGTAATTAAAAGGTTATTGCACCATCGCTGCTATCCGTCGCTTTTCTAATGACCGGTTGGAAAAGCTGGCGCTTTCAGCATGACCCAAGATATTTCTGTTCTGTTCTGTGGATCGGGAAATAAATCTCCTTCTGCTGCTGCTGCTGTCGCTCGTCAACATCGCCGGTCAATCATTGTGCAATCAGTGTAACGGTGTTGAAAACGGAACTCCGAGAGAGTCGTCCGAATGACTTCCGAATTTTGCGCACATTTCACTGCACGGAACGATCATAAATCACTGTACGGAACGTTTTTTGGGCCCATGGTAAGCGATTTACTGTGAACGCTTTCGGTTCCATAAGGAATTAAGGGACTGGAAAATGAAGTCTACCCGAGCCGAGAGGGACGACTCTGGTGCTGGTGCTGAAATCAAAGATGCTTGAATCTTCCATCATGCCCATTTTCTTGAGATTTCGTGTGCTGGCCTTTGCCTGGCCACCGGATGATGTGTGTCTGTGTATGTTCGGTTTGCGGATTGCGGATTACACGGATGCGAAAGGTCATTAATTTTAATGGTCAACTGTCCGGGGCCGGACTGTGGTTTTCTGTTCGTGTATGTGTGTGAACGATTTGCCAAATGAGCCCCAACGAATGGTTGCAATATTTCATTGCTCAAGGGAAATGTGTATATTGTTTTGTTTTGTTGTTCAAGAAATTTATTATTTCCTTTTACTTCATACATGTTTTTATAGATTTTATGCCATTTTTCGTTATATTTATCGTATGTTTTGTATTGCACAGAATCGCTTCCAATTGGCTCGATCGTTTTATTTTATTTCTTAATATTTGTAATTATTTTATTTCAATTTCTTTTTAGTTGAATTCTGCCCTTCTTCGTGTTGTAGCACTGTTTTAGTTGCTGTGTTTTTTTCAGTGTGTATGTTTGTGTGTTTGTTTTACTTTTACGAACGGTTGAATTGTGAAAAGTTTATTGTGAGAATTGCTCGTTATTCCATCGTTTGGACCCTACTCCTTGGACAGAATTGTACAGTACATGACTGCGTGCCCTTTGTCTAGTCATTTGAAGGCAATTACACAGTAAATATCGAACACAAACTATGACAAACTATGTGCGGTACCAGTTCGGGGACACGGAGTTCGAGGTCCCGGATCGGTACACCAATCTGGAGGCGAAAGGCTTCGGTGCCCAAGGCACGGTGTGGTAAGTTATGCTTTTTCTTGTAAAGCCGCACGTATCGGGGAATAACATGATAATAATATCGGTAATTGGAAATGGTGATGGGTTTCATGATAGATCTAATCAATTTTCATATTAACTCCCATTCTCCCAGCATATGCATTGCAAGATAATAACAGAATGGTTCCCACACACCGTCTGATCACTTTATGCACGGTAAATGTCTGAAAAGTGTACAAAGAATGTTTCTCCTGTCACTCTGATGCAGTGCAGGATAGTGTGTGGTTGCATCGGAGCACACCACCGCCTGCATTATTAATGACATGTAATACATTGGAAATTGATTACGCCCTTTTATTCCGTGCTTGCATAATCTCCGCCGTACGGGGATAAAAGCTTCCGAGATTAATAACAAAAAGGCACACCCGTGAATGCAGCATCGCCGTTGATAACTTTATTAAAAACGAAACTATGCACAGCAGCTTCTTTGCCGATCCGGATTAGTAGTTCCCTTTTCTCACTCCGCACCACGTCCGTCTGTCTGTAGTGATTGGTTCGCTTTGTGTGTATCTTCGCTTCTTCATCTTCAGAGCCCGTCTGCAGATGTCCGCAGTAACATTAACATTTATACATCTTCGTCCTTTCTAACACAGTAGAGACGCATCGGCGACGACCGTGTCGTGCACACGGTGCACGTGTATCACTGCTCGTTCGTTCCCTTCTTGTCGCAAGAAGACAGCAAAAAGAATCGAGCGAACGTAGAAAATAATGTAAATTTCAATACCACCGTACTTTCGTTTCGCTTCGTTTCAGTGCCGCATACGATACAGTAACACAGCAGAACGTTGCCATCAAAAAGTTATCAAGACCTTTCCAAAATGTCACTCACGCCAAACGAGCCTACAGGGAGTTTAAGCTTATGAAATTAGTCAATCATAAAAATGTAAGTATCCTTCATATGGGGCGCGCCGGGCGCGTACCGGCTTTCGTAATATTTCACGACACACTGGTGGCAGCGAGAGCAGTGATTTGGAACCGCACACGTGTGCTGTGACCCTTTTCTGCTCGCTGTCAGTAAAATGTATTGGTAAAAACAAAACTGACGTGTGTCTGTTTTTTTCCAGATCATTGGACTGCTGAACGCATTCACGCCGCAGCGTACACTAGAAGAGTTCCAGGATGTGTACCTCGTTATGGAGCTTATGGATGCGAACCTCTGCCAGGTCATACAGATGGATCTGGACCACGAGCGGATGTCCTATCTGCTCTATCAGATGCTGTGCGGCATCAAGCATCTCCACTCGGCTGGAATTATTCACCGGGTACGTCCCATTCGGTTGCCCCCGGCGGCAGGCACGTCCGATGAGCGTTGACTGACACAGGTTTCGCCTGTTTTTTTTTTTATTCTGCAGGACTTGAAGCCGTCCAACATCGTGGTGAAATCGGACTGCACTCTAAAAATATTAGATTTCGGACTGGCACGTACGGCCGGCACGACCTTCATGATGACGCCGTACGTCGTGACGCGGTACTACCGTGCGCCAGAGGTAATCCTGGGCATGGGCTACAAGGAAAACGTCGACATCTGGTCGGTGGGATGCATCATGGGTGAGATGATTCGAGGTGGCGTGCTGTTCCCCGGTACAGATCATATTGATCAGTGGAACAAAATCATTGGTAAGTTTTAGAGTAGCCTTTGGCGTATCCAAGCAGCACTGTGTTAATGTGTTAATATAACGTTTGCAGAACAATTGGGTACTCCGTCCCAGTCCTTTATGGCACGGTTGCAGCCAACCGTGAGGAATTACGTCGAAAACAGGCCACGCTACACGGGCTACCCGTTCGATCGGCTCTTCCCGGACGTGCTGTTCCCGACCGACTCGAACGAACACAACCGACTGAAGGCTAGTCAGGCGCGGGATCTACTCAGCAGAATGTTAGTGGTCGATCCGGAGCACCGCATTTCCGTCGATCAGGCACTGGTTCACAGCTACATCAACGTCTGGTACGACGAGAGTGAGGTTAATGCGGTAAGTTGTGCTTTTTGTATTGCGTGATAAAGCATTTGATTCGCTAACGATATCATGCTCTCGGTTTTTTTTTTCTAGCCTGCTCCCGGTCCGTACGATCACAGCGTGGATGAGCGCGAACACACGGTCGAACAGTGGAAAGAACTGATCTACCAGGAGGTGATGGAGTACGAGGCGCGCAATAATCTAGCAGATGGCGAGGGTGCTCCACGGTAGAAACCGGAGGATAGCTGTACCGTCAGTTCCGGTTCACAGCCATCTTCAGCAACGGACGAGGCAACAGCATCGGCAGCAACAGCAGCAGCAGCACCACAACCACCACCACAAGAACAAACGTCCTCGTCGTCGGAAGCTCCTTCCGCGGCAATCGCTGAGGAGTGAGAATGAATTATCTCTCATACGCCTTTTCTACATTCGTTTAAACTCAACTTCCATGGTGTGCGCCACCCCGTCAAAAAGTCAAGCAATATGCTCTACCAAAAGCAACACCTGGACGGAATTGGGAAAGGGTGTGGCGGTGGTGGCGCACGTCAACACCACCGCCGCTTATTTTTGTTTAGGGTGTGGCTGTGTGCGTATACTCACGTGAAATAGAATATGAATGATGATAGAGATAGAGAGAGAGAGAGAGAGAGA
>JXXB01026666.1:0-13087 GCA_000956275.1 Anopheles koliensis | reverse complement strand
TACCAGTTTTCGGGCTGTTGAATTTAACACTGAAATATTACTCTGCAATGCCTATGTGTTGCCCCAACATAATGATCGTTTCTACATACACTACAACGTTCGACACATTTTAATCTATATTTGACGATATACACAAGTTTTTCGGCATTTCGACAGGTTTGAGTGCATTTTCACTAAAGATTTGTCGGTGGAGTCCGTACGTAAAATAAAAGTGTGCCCAAAAATATACCACCCAATCAAAAGCGCGTCAACGCGTATGGAAAAGAAACATGTTCCCATTGTCATGTCGTCCAAAGCATTCATCTCAAAGTTCGGATAAACAAAGGCAACGTATCACAAATAGCACGTTATGTGTGGCGCATAACACACATTGTTTTAGCCACACCACAATTAGCCGTTATGGGGCTCGATAAACGCACCACATGCCAATGCTCGGGTCGGTGTTCAATGCTTCAACCAGCACGTGCCCTGTTTAGACGAAGCACAAGGGTAGCTTCTACGGGGAAATTAGCATTTTTCCGGCGTTCGCGAGCTTACGGTAGTCATCCAGAAAATGGTGGATGGTGGATAAAGTGTATAATTACTTCGACAAAATGTACAGCGTTTAGAAGCAAAACAAAAACCCCATTCACTTTAACAGCACCACGCTAACGTTCTTCAGTTTCGCATATTTTAGCAGAACCGAAAATTAGCAAATGATCTCGAACGGTAATATGTTGCGGACACACGCTTTATGAGTGACATAGAAATAAAAAGTAAGGTGACTGAAAGGAAGGCAAAATATGCAAACATAGTTACCTCTGATCTTTAGTGTGTACCTATTTTTTGCGCGCGAGGATTCTGACGTTTATGTAAAACTGAGGCTTAAAGTCCCCATTAGACTGGCAGTGGGTAACGGGAAGTAAAGGAGTTTGGAATTTTACCACTGAAAATTTCATATCACGGGGTGGTGGTTTGGTTGTTTAAACAATGTTGGCGCATACGCAGAAGTTTGGCAATTTTAACCACCACCAACGGAGGGAAATTGGCCAGCTGTTGTGCTGTATGATAGGTATCTATTGTTGATTTTGGGTTTTTACTTTCAACGATTCTGAAGAGTACTTTTTGTAGTTTACATTTCAACTACAGCATCGAGTTTTGCTATTTTCTATAGCACTTGTTGTAAACACGCGGCTATTTTCTCATAATAAGACAATAGATATTATTATCAAATCGTGTCACATAAATATTGCTCTTACAAATCGTGCCAACATATTTTAATGCGTTTTCGGTAAACACAAAAGTAAAACCGGCTACTCCCGTGACCCATCGTCGTTAAAAATACAACAAAATTCTACAAATTGAAATTACAAAATGCTGTTGACATTACGTATAAAGCACACAAATGTCCCACAGGACCAAATCTAATACCCTTGATGAGTTTAAAAAATGAACGAGCTTTTCGAAACATTTTCACGTGCCCCTCATCATGCCCGGCTAGGAAGATAGGGGAAAACATTAACACTTTTCCCGGTGGATTTACGCATCCCCTTTGCCACGATGGAAACCGTGACTGTGTTCAACCCTCCAAAATTTTACCGAAACAACATGGTAGCGGGTAGCATGGACCGCGATACGGCGGAGAAAATCACTTCGAAAAAAAAAACAAAAATTAAACGCAGGAAACCATGTGCAAAGCATGACTGATGTGAAAAGCTGGCTTTGACTTTAATGTAGCAATATTCCCTACGTACCATTAATCATTGATTAATTTAAAATGAAAACTTTAAATGGAATTTATTATAAGCGACATTCATAGATTTATTGCTACGAGTACCATCATTGCGCTAAGTTTTACATGAACAATAACATCCCTCGGTTTGAGGAAAATTTCCTCCCATTTTGGCGCTCAGACAATCGTCAATTGACAGCTTGCAGTACTTCATTTTATGGTGGTAAATTCCGGTTCCGGTACTGGTGCTTCGGGCAGTTTGTGCAACACTCACAACGCGTGCCGCATTTCCTGCAGAGGATTTGCTACCGCGAATGTTGTTACATATGCAGAATGTTGTTTAAAATGCGGGAGAACGAGGCGACGCTAGCAGATACGCTTTCGTATTCCATGAATATTTCATGATCTTAGAAGCGAAGGGGTACGATTTTTAACGCATACCGAACAGTTTATAAGAAGCGCAAATATGAGGCAGAGACGGTTAAGCATCCCATTAAACCACGTGTTTCACCTGCTGATGCGTATGTTTTATGCTCCTTTATAAGCTTCATTCGATGCTTTCGTAAGAGTTCGTATAAAATATTATGCGTTCGTTGTGTAGGAAACATTTTAAAATAAAATATCTCACAGTTACCCGCACAGCCGTTCCTTTTCGCTCCGAAAGTAATAAATCAATTTAGTACAGATTTATTTCCACACCTTGCCCCTGTCTTATATAACAAATGGCTTTAAATAAATAAAACTTTTGGTAGATTTAGGTTTCGCACTCCCAGAATTGATCTATTCGTACAGATTTTTGCACTCTAATTCACAGAGTTTTCCCACGCGTAGGTAGCCCACGTGGCAACCGAATCGCAAAAGCTGGCGGAGTTCTGGGCGTTATACAGTGGCTGTATATATAACGTAAAACATGGTAAGCACCCAACGGGAGGGTTCCATTTATTGCAATCGGGTTTCGTTTTTCCCCTAAACGTATAGTGGTTTGCCAGTCCAGTGAACGGTTTCTGTGGTGAACACGTGAAAATTATGATTTTTATTACACTTTCGTAGCCCCATGCACATTGTGTCACAAAAAAATGTTTTTTTTCTGTGGCCGACCACTTTGGTGGATAGATGTGCGAATATCCATTGATGCACGCAAAGCATTTCCACAAACGATGATAAAGCAATGGATGGTATGGCGAGCGTGACTTTTTATCGTAAAAATGTTCAACTTAAATTTTATTAATTTCCTTTCCGCGCTATCATCCTGATGAAATGTAGTAAAGCCATTGTTAGATAGTTTTAATCAAGCTTTTTACAATATCCTGTTGATCTACATCGAATTCAAATGCTTCAAAGGCTTTCGAAAGCCATTTATTTAATGGTTCCTCCCCCCTCTCCTTCCCACACCCCAACGGATTCTTTCATTTTTCTTTGGATGAATATTTACTTAGCTTCAAAATTTTAAACCACATTAAAGGACATCCTCCCGGTAGCAGAAGCTGAATCAAGGCTGTGGTTGCTAGTAATTTGCTGCGGTTCGATTTGGTGTCAATTGTGTGTTTACTGTTTATTCTTTGCCAGACGTTTGCCGTTTGCCGTGTTATGAAACGGTTCTATTTAACGCTTAATTAGTGCAATATTCAACCCATTAAACCGGAAACTCAGTGAGACGGAGGCGTGAGGGCGAAACGAGGATCGCGGCAGGTGGAAAAGCAAACGATAAAATCCTTTGACCGATGCGCTATCCCCGCTACCTGATGATTTATTACGTGAGTGACGTTCATTATGGAGCTAATGTTTTCCGCATCGTCTCGAGTAGCTTTTAACGCCAATGAACTTTTACCGTCGGTGAAAGTCACAACGGGCGGGATCAAGACGGCAAATTACCTGTAAGCTTATATTTATATCATGCAGGTTTGCTTTCAGCTTTAGAGTGTAAACGTACCAGGCTGCTACAGAATGCAGCAGCCTCCTAGATGTCTGCGGGGTGTGAAAAACCTTCAATTTGTTGCTTCATCAGAGCGCATAATGTTTCCATGTGCCACGAAGCGACGCGGGATGCTCCACGTGCCAAGCAAGTGTAGCATTTAAAATTTATTTGGTTTATTTAAAGAGAGGACGAGCATCGACATTAACGATATCACAATCCCTTCTACGCTGGCTGTGCCTAAATAAATCTTATAACGGCATTGGCCAACAATGTCCTCTTGGTACTTAAATAATCTTTTCTACTCTACTAAACCGACCCACAGGGCACGGTGCTTGCTGCAATGAAATAGGCATCTTCATTGACGTTTGCCTTCGCTACCTTCTAAGTATTGGCAGGTATTTATAGCATCGACAGCTAACGCGTACACGTTGAACTAGGGAACATTAAAGTGTCCTACGATGGAATCGTTAGTGCGGAGATTGTTTACTCTTCGCTGTTTTCGCAACACTATTGAGGAAGATTTCGTAAACAGAAAACAAGGCTCTATATTTTCATTAGTGTTTTCTTTTACCACCACCGCACCATGAATTCCTCGGTCGAACGATTTAATTTCGGAACTAGAAGTTGTAATAAAGACGCTCATCAACTGACGCTGTGATACTTTTCGTTTCAACGAGGACACGCCCGCGGCAAATTGCATTTGATTAATGAGAAAACTTGAACCAACGCGCTTCGCCAGACGCCGTTTTGGAAAGAAATCACGGAGGAAACACGTTATCAATCCACTAAATGGTTTTCTGTTTTCTCGTGGGTTGTCATGGTAATGAGGAGGCTTGACGTACAAATTTTCCGTCACCAATAATTGCTCTTCCGAGGCATTGCTTGTTCAGCCATCAGCGAACGAATAGGATACACTTTAGTTTTGAACGCAAAATGCTCCGATCAATCGATGAGATTTCAATGTATACGGTAAATTGTGGGAAATATATGCATACAACAAGGAAACACAATTATTTTTTCAAATAGCTAGATGGAATTTTCTGCATAATTATCACAGAATCATTAGGAACCAATAATATATCAATCTTACATATTGGATCGTAAATGCCACTCTCAAAGTTCATTGATCTTTTAGATTCTACGCCATAAGAAGTAATTAGTTTGAAAAGTGTTTACCAATTGGCAAACGCCTTTCCTTCAAAGCTAATTAACTCCAACCAGTGTTTAATCCGTCTGTGGTTTCCGTCGAGGGCAAAAAGTGAATATTTTGAAATAGAGTCGGTCAATATCGTACCTACAAACACAACCATAACCCGTTCTTCATTTTGAAATCAAAACCGGTAGTTTACCTTCCGGCGCGGCCTGCTGGAACACTAATGCTATAAAAGCTTAAGAAGAGCACGCAAATATTTGTTATACATAATTGAATCAGTGGGAGCAAGAAACATAACGACACGAAGGCAAAGTTTCTCTGCGAGAAGTCATGCTTTCCAAAATTCTCCTTCAACTAAAGCAGACTGCCGTCGTCATTACAGACACAAATGGAGAAGAATTTAGATTAATTTGCATTTCTTTTCCTAGAGCCTACAGTCGTCCCCGGGTTGCTCCTGCTATTTCCAGACCATGATTGGATGGCTGTGCAAATAACTGGACCGACACTCCCTTTACACGAATCATCCGGCTGCAACGATTAACAACTGCGTGATACAGAAGGCACGTTTTGTTTGAGTCAACAGGGCGATTTTATTAACATTTTTGGTGCATGTTTAACTACTGTTGAATTTGTTCGGACCGTTTTGGATGTGGTTTTGTTGTCTAGACTGTGTTGGGTAAGGGGAAAGAAATATTGTAGTCCATCTACTAGTCCACTAACCATCCGAACAAACCGAACAAAGTACATGCTAATATGGGTAGATTAAAAATATTTACAACTATCGCACTTTCTCTCCACATTCGATTAAACTGATAAAATTTCGTAGAAAAAACAGCAAAAACATATCACGCACGGTTTATTGAACCGTTCAACACTAATGCCTAATGCCGATGGTCTTTAATTGTGGCGCATGCGTCGAATATCAATCCAGCAACACGTAGCTCCTTGGAGGTGCCCTTTGCATTTACTGCCAGTGTCGAGAGGCAGTTGAAGGCTTTCTCCGTCAGTTTAGTTATCTTATCGATGAACATCTCACTACCGGTAGAACTTTGCAGCATGGTCTCGTCTGTCTCTATCGAACGCAATGGTGATCCATAATTGCCGTTGCTTACCTGTTGCGTGCAAAATGTTCCCCAAGTTCGATTGAGACGATCACGGTTGGGAAGGGAATCAAACGGGGCATTGGGATGTTTGGGATTGTGAGTAAATAGAGAGAGAGAATTTATATGAGAAACAGAGGTGTCCTTTCTTCGACCATCGACGCTTCACCGATTGAGATAGTAAACTTGACTGACACTTACAAGCGTATCAAGATAGTCGGTGAGTAGAGGTCCTACGGCAGCGATCTGGCCCCAGGCTGTTGGGTTCGCTTTGGTGTATAGTGCTAAACGACGGCCGGCTATCGTGAGCAGTAGGTTGGCGAATGTTTGATCCGGAATAACGTTTTCCAGCAGCTCATGTGCGTACGTGTCCCATCCATACGCATATAGTTCGACAATCTGAATCATAACAAATTCATAACAATTTGGTGTCAATGAAATGCGTTATTTTCACGATGACATTTTTGGTTGGTTTTCTAAATTCACGGCTTCACCGATGCCTTAGAATAGCATGCATGCATGCAGAAATAATAAAGTAAAACACATGAGCTATAAATTTGACAAGAGACACGCTCACCTGATGCTTGCGAATATCGCCAAACTCAAGCTCCCAGGCACTGGCAAGTCGTTCGATTGTGTCCATCCATCCATTATGATCGGTATAGTAAACCGTTTCCATATCCTCGTGTATCAAATCCATTGTTGCGGTCACCGTTCGACACAGGAACTCGAGACGCGTTTTTCGTAGCAATTGATCTGCCTTTGGCAGTGCGTTCGTGGTGCTCTGCTGACGATTTATTTCCGTAAAGAACGCTTGATTCGACATCCCATCGAATAGCTGCTGGATGGGTTTGTTGGTATAACGCACGTTGAACGAAGTCAGTATCAGTAGGACGGTCGTGAGCTCCTGGTGCAAACGTAGCAACGCCATGTTGGCCGACGTTTGTTGTGTGGCTAGTGTCGTCAGAGGAACCGGCCCCTCCTGCAGTAGATCTTCGAAGCGAAGCTCGAGTTTATCATGATCGATGCTGCCGGCAAACGGTTCGAAAAACTCAAGGCAGCACTCGAGGAACTGTGGCACAAGCGCATCACTAATGCCAATGTCTTGCAGGCAGAGTTTTTCCTTTGGCAACCGGCCTACTTTGTTGACCAGCTTCTTGGTCGCTTCAAGGGGTATTTTAAGGTGCGCGTTCCATATCATACAGCAGAGACCGTGCTTGATGGAGTACTGCAGTCGCGGGATTGCTTTGAGCGAAGCTAGACCAGCTTGCAGGCAAGCTACATTTGCCATATTTCTGCTCCACGCACCAATGTACTCCCATGCGAGCTGTGCCAGCAGCTGTCCGGAGTCGAGACTGAAGGGAAAGTGCAACCGAAGTATGTTTAGATTGTAAAGTACCGGATCCAGCTCCTCATGTTCATCTCCCTCCTTCGATGGACCATATTCGGACGTTAGCAGCAGGTTTGCCTTTATTAGTGCCAATCGCCGATCGCGGTGATTCGGTTTTTCTGCATGTTTGTCAGCTTGTTGGCATTCGGATTCATCACCCGGGTCCGGTAGTTTCGAATCGATTTCTGTTGCTTCTTTGGTTACCTCAATGACCAGTGTCGGTGGGTCGATACCGGTCGCAGCAACCCACTTAGCGACAAGTTCCGCAACTATTCCTTTTCCTCCAGTTAAAATTTCCTTCAAGCTTACAACCGGTCTTTGGTATTTCAGTGTTGGCCACCGTGGATTGCGACACCGGACACATTCGGCAAGGATTTTCCCCAATATCGCAACGTCTTCCAGTTTGTAAATCAACAACATCCACTGACACGCCTCCTGCGACACTTGCTCGAACTGTTCGCTTACGTTCTCTTCCTCGTCGCTTCGCCGGCGCGTTTCGTGCCGTAGTGCTTCGTTGCGACACATCAGCGCAGCAAGAAGGCCTCGCAGTGCGCACGGAGACTCGAGCAGATACTCACGCACCGATTGCCACCAAAGGCAGAGAGCATTGTTGTCGAAATGGATTCGATCGCGTGCCAGTATACAAATCTGATGCAGTACAGCGTTGAAACGGGTTAGATCTTCAATCAGGGCGGATATATCGCGGTAGTTGAATGGCAAACGCAACCAGTACGCGAGGTATGTGCGCAGCAAATCCTCCGGCATTAGACCACAAGTTTCGGCCGCTTCTACAAACCCTACGAGCCGGCTCGAATCATTTTTATAAAGCTTTTCGAATATAATCTTTCCTAGGCTGGCATGTGCGCTGGGTCCGTTTTCCTCTCGCAGCAAAATAAGATCATCATTGGTAACGTTGAAAGAGGAAAGATATTCCATGAAGCTAGAATTCCGTAAGCCGGACGATACGGAATCGTCAAATTTAACACCTCTCCCAGCACTGTTACCTCCACCGGCGACACTCGCACCATTGTGACCCGTTTGCAATCCATCGTTCTCGTTAATTCGAATGAGTTCGATTAGTTGTTCAATCACTGTGAGCTCCTGATCGGAAAGTTGAACATTTACTTGTCTTTGCATTTCCTTTTGCTCATCAATCGACTCTTCCTGGTCACCTTCCATCATGGAGCACTCGATGGATGGTAGATCTCCGTGTAGGTGTAAATAAAACATAACTAATCGTTGATAATTTTCACACATTATTCTCAAAGGGGTTTTGCAACCCGGTATGCACAAGGAACGCGTTTCCTGGTCGTCTTCCATATTGCCATCATCCATTACGACGGATGTCTCGGACGGTCCAAGCGTCACTGATCCTTCGATGGCTACTTCGGCAAAAATGTCAACTACAGCTGCAAACAACTTTGGCCGAATCTTGCGCTGCTTGGCCAACATTTCGACACACTGCAGTCGTATTTCGTCCGTCTCGAAGCATCGGCACATGTCGGTCATCTCCTCTAGCTCTTCTGCTTCACTTCCATCGCCCGATTTAAGGCAAACCTTTAGCCGTTTCAACAAGTGCAGATCTTTCGCCAATTTCGACTTAGAGTCACTCAAAGCACAGTGAAACGGTATTACTATCTCTTTCAGACTATTATCCGATGGATCTAGGAAGGTACATCCGTGGCCGGTGTACTTGATTTTACTCGCACCGGTCATAACTCCCATTTGACTGTGCGTGTTGTAGATGAGTTGTCCGTTCTTGGCGGCACTGAATGCAGCCACTTTCGGACCACCGGAACGTAGCGACCACACTTCCAGCACCGAGCGACGAGGTGCGTAAATCACTAGAAAAAGTGCCTTTCGGCGGTCCATCTTCCGAGTTCCAGCCGACGAGGATGCCGTCGTAGAAGAAGACGATTCTTTCGGCAGTTTCTCCGCAACCTCCACAAATCCACACTGAGCATCGCGGTAGCCCTTCCAAATACGCAATGCGATTCCTCGTTGACAATCGACAAGGATAATACGACCGAGGTGATCGGCAACGGCTGCAAGCTGGTAATTTGGTGCAAGCCATACAGCGAATGCATTTCGTTGCAGATCGCAGAGCCCAAAGCGACATATTAGTGGCTCCGAAGGAGGCAGCTGTGGTTCCGCGGTTGTTTGCTGCTGAGCGTTTGCACCACTGCCACCACCACCCAACCAAGATCTAGAAACAAAAATAAGACATCATTTTATTTTTTTATAAACGATTCAAGCACATGCAATACTAACGGTAAGGCAGATTTGATTTTGCTAGCTACAGCTCGGGCTACATCAGCCAAAACGGGCTGTGTGAAACCTTCCTTTGCGTAGTGGAAACCAATGTACGGTTTACTTCCGGCGCCGATAATTAGAGAGTTTTGTGGCGCAGCATGACGGTACTTGGCGAAGAATCCACCCTCCAAGCTGGCCGTAAGCAAATGGTCGAAGGTGCAGCTCTTCTGTGGGCCCACAACGACCGCATCCACGATCGTCATACCCTTCTCGTAGCTCCACTTCCGACAGGCGATTGTTTCTTGCGCCTCATTCACCTTTGGACTGCCCATGCCGTAGCGATTGATCTGTTGACGCAAGCTGCGAAGCAGTGGAAACACCTGCGAACCCTGCAAGATCACACTACAGGACGGGTACAGAACGTACAGTTCTTCGTTGATATGTTTGCCGCTCTGCGCTTTAAGGGCCTGTATCGGTTCCTGATGGAAAATTTGCGTGTGGATTAGCGTGCCGTTTTCACCATAAAACAGCACCCTTCCATCGTCCAGCCCCACTATGATGTAACTGAAATCGACCATCGTCTGCGAGCTTTGGCCCTGGCCAACGATGGGGGTGCAGAGTACGCTCGTGATGATGCAATTGGGACTATCGATCGCACCCCGCCAGGCCGTTCGATACACGTTAAGCTGTCGCTGGCGATCCCACCGTGATGCAAGTACGACCAATATGGAACCATGACCAAGAGCAAGTATGTCTCCGGCGGGAGATAACGAGTAGCTGACTCCATTTAGCCAGTTTTCTTCTGCAGCAGGATTTGGTACATGAAAAATTAAAATAATAACATGAAAAAATTGTTCGTTTGGCAATTTCCAGTTAGCCGACCGTTCGCACAAACCTGAACTCAATCCAAACTGTTCTTGCACTTCGGTCAAGTTTTCGATGCTAGAGAGAACCTTCACTTCGCAGGACATTTTATCATGTGTGTTTCACCTTTGGATTCTTTGTTTCATAGGTTTTTGGGCCTACCAGTTGTACGTATGATTCCAACCCCGAAAAACATTCAACATGACAAATCACTTTATATTCACGACTATCATGTAACTAATGAACACTTGTTTTGGATCGTAAAAAAATAATTCTTCTTTAAGAAATATGCTGATAAACACACTCAAACTACGCAAAACCCGATTTTACGAGAGAAAAATAGCGATTTTTAACACAAGAAAGCAGCAGTGGTACGCGTCGACGAAAAATTGTAAACATTGCTCAGTGGGACACCCGATGGACATATGAATTGTCAAATTTTATGTTTTTTTTTTACCGTCTACCACATCCAAGCCATCAAAATATTTACATTTAAGCGCTGGTGTATGCTGTACGCTATCTTCAGAATGGTATTCTTTAAAATCAAAGATTGAAAATTAAATATTAATATTCATTTTCCGTTCCATTTCAAATTAACACAATTTTTTCTGTTTATACTGAAGAGTTCGAAGTTTGACTTGAGATTTAAAATAATACCGCAGCACTAGGTTTTTTTGAACAAGAGTGTAGTTTAATCTTATTACATTTTTTTATGTATAATAAAACAAAAAATATATAACCATGCCGTGAATAGATTTTTTGATAAACAATATTTTTTGACACAAAATGATTTTCCCGAGAAAGGATTGAATACAAATAACAAATTGTTGGAAAATGGAATGGTAGTGAATATTGAAAACCCTTTTTAAGGTTTGTTTACAGATAGACCCCATCAAACGTAAATGTTGAAAATCGCATTCATCATGAGCAATGGACAAAATATCCTACGTTAGCTATAAGATATTATTGAATTCTTAAGGCCATCTTAAGGAGATATGGAAAATATAATGAAAAAAACATGCCAACACAAGAGAAACTACGTGCAATCTATTACCGAATTGATATTAATAAAAACGTACTTATAACGTGGTGCAAAGCATCTTTCTCGAAGCATAAGCTCTAGTAGACGTAATACACTCAGCAAACATGTTTGCGGAGATTGTAAACTTTTTCGAATACTAAAAATACATTCAGACCTTAAACACACATACCAAATATCGAACGAGCTATACGGGTAAAAACGTTTCGCTTCTGTGCTGTTGATTGTAAACAAACCATTAAAAACGCAATCTATTTACTTGCACATTATCCCTTCGGTAGCAACAACATTCTACATGGCTAAGAAGTGCATTAAATAGAAAACTGAATAAAATTTAATTTAATTCAAATATTAACTAGATAGATAAAATATAGTTGCAACACCATCAAATAGATAGATTAAATATCCATTTCATTAAAAACAAGATTATGAAAGAAATTCGGGAAACATTTTGTATCTTTTTCATTAAATCAACCATTATAATTTCTTACTATGTATTCCCACTAACTGTTATGCAATATTTGTATATCCATCTAAATTAAATGGAGGCGCACGGTACTTTGATTAATCTGATGCGTCGTGTTGACTGTAATTCACATCCCGAATGGAAAGCTAAATGCATCGTTCGTTGAAATTCCGCATACTGAATTGATTGAAAATGTTATCATATTTTACTGCTGCTTGTCGAATTAGATTTAATATTAAACTATGTTTTTGCACGTTGAGCTTCGTTTAAAAAAAATAACAACTGTATGATGGTACTTTCCACGTGATGCGTGGGAGTCTTGAAACGGAATGTGAAGCATCTAGCTTAAACCCACTTCAACGGTTCGTGGAACCGTTCGCTGTCGCATGGCGTTTAGTAAATGATTGAAACCGTAGGGCAATTGAAAATAACCGAGCAATAAAAAAAAAGCATGGATGAAGAATAACAAATCAAAAGGTAATTCTCGTATTTAGAATACACATTCAATGGGATGTAAACAAGCATCCACTAATTTGATGTTTTCCGCCGATGAATGAATGTAGGAACTCAATATCCGGTTGCGTAGTGGAGCGTGATCTCTTCCCACGCTTTAATATGGTGTGATGGTCCGCGTGGAACATTTTTTTTTTACCTAGTTTGTTCCGGTTTCGACCAGTATTTGTAGTAAAAAATATATGTGATCTTCCAGATTGAGTTTTACCAACAACATCGTTTCTATTTCCGGAGCTGTCTAATGTACATGAATATACTATTGTCATGTTTTTGCCGAGAGCAGCGGTAGTGTCGAATCAGACACCTTCCAGATTAACGTAAGCTGCTACATGAAAGTTATTCTCGGAAAATGCGACTCATCGATAGCCTACATCCTTGCAATTGTTTTATGCCACCGGAATCCTTCAAAGAAGTATATAGTAGTTCATGTTGTGACATGTGGTCGTTCCATGTGCTTCAATGTGGCCCTAGGATATTCTGCGTCATATCTGGCAATGGCTACTCTACCAGTAAACGATTCGTACGGTGGAAACAGATTGTAGATCTGTTTGTGATAGTAGATTTGCATCAAAAGGTGTGCGGCCAGATTCATTTATTTTCACATTCACGTTACAGAGTTACAGATTACATGTTTTCTGTGATATAAATTTTTACATAAACAAAACACTAAATACACAAAAGTT
>JXXB01026627.1:0-12461 GCA_000956275.1 Anopheles koliensis | reverse complement strand
GAATGGTTTTAAGGTAGGTTTGTGATAAGCAACGATGCAACAAATTGAGTTAATAAGAGTGGCTGCTTCAGAGAGTTATCTACCGCCTCCTTCCGCGAAAGAAGTGCTTGTTCGAGCACTTCTCTTTCTGCTCAATTACCGTTTCGCGATTGATTCTAGTGCATCACTTCACTGCGTGACTGCGATTGCGGCTCAAGTGGGATATGATCTCCGAACGAAACTTCTTCAAGTAATAGGGACAAGACAGTTGAACCGGGTCTGGGTAAAATCAATCTTTCTGAAGGCAGTTTTTTTTTCAACAAACAAAAAAATCATTCCACTCCCCCATCAACTCAAGCGTAAAACGAAACAATCGATACGTCCTCGGCCACGGGGTGGCACGCCATCGGTAATCAAATTTAACGCACCAGCCGTTCCATCAATTGATCGTTTAATGATGAATTTTGCTCGAAAGTGACGAAGTGGGAGGGTTTTTTCTTCTCTCCCCTCAACGCAATTTCGGGACACGGCGGGTGACACAGTGGGTAACCATTTTTGGGCACACGCATACACGGATTTGCAGCGAGCGAGCGATTCATGATAGGAAGATCGTTCGCACCATGGGATGGTGGTTGAATAACAATTGCAATCGTACGAGTTTGCTCGCGCCATTGCCGCTCGTGCCGTATATGTGTATCGGCAGGAAAATGGCGATAAGGTCACTTGCAAAATTTATCTCCACCATTCCCCGCGAGTGTCCTTTTACGGGCGGTGGGAGGGTTGAGAAATTATATATGACAATAAATTTTGCCATGCAAACGAAAGTGGAATGGGGCTGGAACGGGGTTGATTTATTGTTCTGTCCCCTTTCAGCGGATTTATACTTCATAAGTAAGCCTTGTCTTACGGGGATAGGATTTACATGGATAAACATTAAAATATTGCTGCAAGAATATTTTGTTTGTCTTGCGAATCCGCAGCAAATTGCAGCAAAGTGTGGATGGCTATAGACGGCTTAATTGCACGATATATTAACCGTGACGTGCTACTTAATTAACGTTGTAAAGGCTTGCCTTAAACATCTTTTTCTTGCCCTGGCATACCATTTTGCTTCTTATGCCAAGATGATCCTCAAAATATGCAATATGAACTACGAATTTTTTGTTAGTTAAATATATATTTTCACCGCTATTTATCTCTTCAAGAGTAATATTAATAGTTGCAAAAAAATATTTTACTTCTTCCAGATATTCCAACAACCACAAACAACTGGACAACCGGTTAAGCTACCAACGGAGCTACGATCGCAACATATTTGGCTACGATCAACGGATGGATCAGTTCGTGCTGCCGCCCCTTCAGATCTAACATTCTAGCCCATAACTTCGTAGAAGTGATTATTACAACAAAAACTTCCACAACATACTTTATAAGACTAGACTCGTCCTAAGCTTGAAATTTACAAAAAGTCCCGGGACCAAATTTACCCCGCGATAGTAATAAAAATAATTAATTTACAACAATAAACTTCTATATTACATTCACTGACCTGAACAGATTGTCCGAAATCAGCAGCATCTCGATGGCCTGTGCATCGGCCGCCTTGCAGACGTGCTTCTTGCCGTAGAACGCCTTCGCCGGTTCGAGCTGCAGTGTGGTGTAGAACGTTTCCAGCGCTTTCACTTCTCCAGCTGCCTTGGTGTCCGACATTTTCGCGATCACAGCCGGATCCTGAAGTACCTCTGGGAAGGGTGGAATGGAAAAATAAATCATAAATGCCGGCACGGCAAAGCATCACAGCGCTAGTGCTCACCTTTCAGCGAGTGTTTAAATCCGGATGACGCATGAACCAGCATGAATTTACTTTTATTATCTATCAGCACCTGTAGTGAAATAAAAGCAATTAAAACCCTCATTTCGCAAGGACTTCCCCGACGGCACCCTTACCTTGTTGTCAGTCTTCACAGCCTGCTGGAACATATACTCGTAGAATTGATCCTTCACAAAGCCAGGCGACGCGATCAGCACACACTTGACGACGTCGAAGTTGACGTGGCGCAGGATGCCCTGCATGACGGCGTCGTAGAATTTGGACAGTCCCTTCTCGTGCTGCTGTACGTTGCCTTTGCGTTTGCGGGGAATCGCCACATCGATCTTGCTCCGGACCAGCGTCATGCTGGAGGTGATCAGACAGACGTGAGCCAACCCGTCCTGCATGATGACGGCTGCCACGTCCGCATTCTGCGTCACATCACAGGCCATCTCGATGCGCTCCAGTGCGATCGTGTCCCATTCCGGCTTCATGAGCGTGAACGAGCGGTTCACCTCCAGATCGATCGTGTGGTACGCGCCCATCTGTCAACAAAAGGACACTATTTGTTAGCGGCTGAGCTGAGAGGTTGGGGTGGTTAATGAAAAAAGCTTCACCGGACCTTTACGAACTGATTTTCCTCGATATTACGGCCCTTGAGACGCAGCACCTGGGCCTGGGTGTCGAAGTCGATCGATTCAACGCTGATTGTGAGTGTCGTTCGGACGCGGCTGCTACTGGACGAACCCGTTGCGGACTCATTTTGCACCTATTGCGAGTGGAACGGGAACCGTAAGGAACAGAGAGTTTTATCACTTCGGAGATGGGGCTTTCCAACTGCTCTTACCTTGCGGATCGTGCTGCTGCGAACCTGATCACCTTCGGCGATTAGATTGTACGCGTGCCACATATCCTCAGGTTCTTCGGGGATGAGGGTAACGCTCCTGTATCCACCAAAAATAACACCATCCCGGTTAAACCATTGCCCAGCGTTGCCTACTATGCCAATACTTGCCCTTCGCCCGCTCTGTCCACGTTCTTGCGAACCAGCTTCATCGTTGGAGATGTCTGGTGAGGTTGTGGGATCGGAGGAAACGCTGCGTTGGCGGACTTTTCACTTACGACAATCCATTTCTTGTCAATATATTTGTGTTGGTTCTAATTATTACTTAAAATATCACAAGAACGATGGACGTGCGGTCCGCATGGTTGATCCCACAAAATATATAAACAGAGAAGGAAAAAAATAAGTAAATAGCAAGTGACAGTCGCAAAAATTGCCAAGCCGGTCGGGAAAAGTCAACGTTTGTTTGACTTCTTGAATCGCACCGCTGTCTTCTTCTTCCATATCGCAGTGCAAACATGAGTATAAGGTAAAACCATTATTTTAAAAAGCTGACAACACCTATATGTTCATATAAATTTTTGAAAACCTGTATCGCAACAGTTTCCAAATATTTGGATATATTTTCTAACACATTGCCCATTAGCACTGATTCGTCCTTTGGGTAAAGGCATGTAAAATATTCAACTCATCGTTATAAACAAAGCATGAAAACGGGCGCCATTTGTCAACGCGACAAATGCGAAAAAAAATCGTAAAAAAATATCAAAACAAATAGCTTAACTACAGGATAATTCGTGTAAAAAATTGTTTAATAATTTGGGAAGCATGAAGTGCTGTGAAAAAAAAGGATAGCACGAGAAAACTACCCAGCTTGAAAGAGGATTCGTGCAGAAATCCATGCAGAATACATCCTAGCTACTCCAAACAGGAAGAAGGAAAAGTATTGTTTACCTCTCAGTACAGCCTACTGCGGGGACTCGAATACCCTTTGGAGCAGACGCACACGAATTACAAAACAACGGCTTCGGTGGCGTTAAACAACTGCCTTCCGCGATGGAACCGGAACCGTGTGCCGAGTTTAAGATGGAATCGCTGGAAAGCTTCGAACCACTGGTCAATCCCATCCGACAGTATCGGAACCGCTCGAAGCGAACGCTGAAGACGGGTGAAGAGGTAAGGAAAGGGGTAAGGAGTCTACGTGTGTTGTAAAGTGTTGTTTAATGTGTGGTTCCCCTCACGTTTTGTTCATTTAGAAACTGGCTGAAGTGTTGGCAAAAATTGCCTCCCTGCAAAAAAGCGCCGAGAAGACGGATGGCATCGACCGGACGAAGGTGCGCACGTACAACGTGAAGCTGCGGTTGAGGAAAAGCCTACTGTACAAGTGTTTCGACTGTGGCAGTTGTTTCGCCAATTCGGACTTTCTGGAGCTGCACGAGAAGTCGCACGCTGAGCAGGGCAAATGCGACATCGATCTGCGTGCGGAACCGATCGAGGCGGAGATGATGAGCCTGAAGCAGAACGCTTTGTGCTTTGTGGGTGAAGATTTCGGCGGTGGCGAGGACGATGAGGACGGTGGTGATGGGGAGCACATCGTGCAGCTCGACTGTACGGTGGAGGAAGGCGAGGACATCTTCGACATCACGTTCGATCGCACAAAGTGTGAGAAAACGTACACGATGAAGTACAAGGTGAAGAAGGAACCAGTGGGCAAGTGTGCGCACTGTGCGAAGCAATTCTATTCCGTCGACTCCCTGTTGCAGCACGAGCTGGAACACGAGAAGTTCCTGGACATTGTGAACTTCGAGCCGAGTATTAATATAATCCGTTCGCCGCGAATTGAAGAAAGCACCATGACAGTGGACGACAGTTTCTACGAAGCGCTCGATGTGAGCGATATCCTCGAGCACAGCAGTGGCACGATCGACTGCACGGCCGATGGGCGCCTTGCGTCCGGTGGAGCAGGCATCACGCTGGAGTATCGCATCATCCCGAGGCGGTCGGTTAGTGGGGAGAAACAGGAGCAACAGGAAGCACGAACAGTCAATCAATCCGAGTGCCAAACGGTGCAAGTGAAGATAGAGAGAGATGTGATAATCAAACAGGAACCGATCGATGAGCCACCATCACCACCACCACCACTGCAACCACTAACGCTGAAGGTGAAGCAAGAGATAAAGGAAGAAACTATGGACGAAGAGCAGCAGCATGTCGTACCGGAAGCGCAACACCTACCGGCAAACTATTCCTGCTCGAGCTGCACAAAACGTTTCCGATTCCGGGCGGCGCTTCTCGTGCACGAACGAACGCACAGCGGTACCCGACCGCACCGCTGTACGAACTGCCCGGAAACGTTCATATCGCGAGGTAAACTTTTTTTGCACTCCTTCTCCCAGCACCGTACGCTACGGTGCAACCTTTGTGGGGAAAGATTCCGGTTCCCTAAGGCGTTGTTACGCCATCTTGCCATATGCGACTACAGTGTGAAACTGTAAACTGAACGTGGTCGTTTTTTTCTTCCCTTTCATTCGAATAACAATTTGTGTAGAACCAGATCGTACCCGCAAGGGGACTTCTAGATGTTTTAGGATTGTCAAGTTTCCGATAGGGATTGTGTAGCGATCAAGCTCTTACCATTACAGCACAAGATACGAATAGACAGAGAAAGGGATGTGAAGTACAGAAAGAAAGAGGAAGAGAAAAGAAAAAAACATAATACTCATTCGCTTTTTTGCATTTCGTTTTTAATAAATAAATAAATTGCCAGATTAATTAATAAAAATAAACCGCTTCCAAAATCATTCTAACGCATTGATCAGCTCTAGCACGCTGTGCTGCAGTGTCATGATGGTTCTTTCCGTTTCCCATCGCGGTGCGGTGGACAGATCGAGCTGCGTTACTGTGCTGTTGGGGGAAAATATTCGCTCGGGACAGATGGGTGCATTCGCTTCCAGGACCATGCGACCGATGGGGGAGGATTTTGTAAGGCATTGTTTTAGATCCGTCTGCAGGTTTCGGGACGGGTCGTAGGAGGCTGGGTTCGGTTTTCCTTGTCTTTCATCGTCGAGCGTGAAGTAAGTGCGCCCGATCGGGTAGGCAATGATTTCGTCAATTAGCAGCGTTCGACGGGCTGAATGATCGGGTTGCTCGTCCAACAATGGGTTTGCGATTGATTCTTCTGTTTGCTGCTCATTTTTGATGAATTCTTCGCAGTCTTGGGGTGTTGAAAGGTTCAATGGTTCTAATGGACGCGGTGAAAGATACAGACTGGGTATCCAGTCCGGGCTATGCACATCCCACAGCTGTGCACTGTTTCCTGCAAATGGAATGGGGAGAAAACGCTAAAATTCACTAATAACGTAGTTTCGTTAGTTTACACACTACCTTTTAGAAAATGGCGTGAACAGATGTGAAGCTGATTGATGAGAGTTGTTGTGAAATCCACATTACATCTAGTACACCACCAGTAGAGTCGTTTTTTGGCTAGCTTTCTCAGCTGATCGTTCGTGTAGTCCGTTGTGGGAAAGGATATTAATCGAACACCTTCTTTGTGGATTGTTTTCATCGTTTGTTGATTCGTTTCACACCCCTCAATTATACATGACATTTTTATGCAGGAAATTTCTGAAAACAAATACACTATACTCAGAATATCGCAGTAACAATATTTGAATTTATAGAAAACAGAACAGTTTTTTAGCAAAGCGTTGTTTGTAAACAAACAATCGGGAGCGATTCAAAAAACGAGCTAATATGGCGTACAAGCAGATTTCCACAGCATTTGAACAATGAAGGTATAATTTTCAGGAAGGGTAAAAATAAAAGAAAAGGATTACGTTATTTTCAAAAACTAATCCAGGTACAATACAATTGATTTTTGTAAGGAAAAGCTGCAAAATAATACAGGTAAAGTTAAACAGTACATCAGTGGCTGAGTAACTTTTGTTGCTGTCAATTTTTGACACTTTCAAACGAATGATAGGATCACAACAAACACTGTACAAAAACACATCGCATGTACGCATGGGTACGTAGAGTGCATTACGTTTTCACTACCTTTTGAATGGAATTTCGCTGAGGAAATAATTTGATTTGATTCACAGGGAGCAAACAGCCATGCCCAGCTGGGACTGGGCTATTCAAAGGAGCAGTGTGAGAAGCCACAAACTCTAACCGATGTGCCATTTCGCAGCGACCAGATAGAGTGTGTCGCTGCTGGTGGAGGTCACACTTTGATTGGGACAATCGATGGCCGTTTGTACGCTTGTGGATGGAACAATCGTGGTCAGCTGGGAGTTGGGCATACCAACGATAGTCTTCACTTCGAGCCCGCTGGGGAGTATGGCTTTAAACGGCTGTTCGCCGGGTGGGACGTTTCGGCCGGGGTGAACGCGTTTGGTGAACTGTTTGTCTGGGGTTCGAATGTATGGCAGCAGATAGGTGAACCGACGGTAAAAAATGTTCCCACGCCATCCAGACTGTTGCTACCGTGTGGTGGAAAAGTGATAAAAGTCGCCTTTGGTCTTCAGTACATGGTTGTGCTGATGGAATGTGGAAAGGTTTGGGTGCTGGGTAAATGTAAGTTTCTTCCTGCCACCGAGTACCCGTTGGAAACCTCCACAAAGCTAACGATTCGATGCATGTGGGATAAAACATCAGTTCGGGATGTAGCAAGTGGTGATAATCATCTCGTGCTCCTTACGGGCGGCAGAAGAGTTGAATCCATGGGAGACAACAAACACGGTCAGTGTGTGAACGGATGCGAAGTTGCCGAAGAAGTTTCAAAGCTGGAATCGGGATGGACACATTCGGGATGCCTTACCGCTAATGGAACGGTATTCCTGTGGGGACGCAATGATTATGGACAGCTTGGACGAGCAGGAAGAACATCCAACGCACCACAGAAGCTAATGCTAGAAATTGACGAAATGGTTGTAAAAGACGTGAGCCTAGGATCGCAACACGGTGCGGCTGTGACGGAGGATGGACGCATGTATTGTTGGGGTTGGAACGAGCACGGAAATTGCGGCACAGGAAGCGTTGAAAATGTGTAAGTTCTAACTATGATTATAATACTGTAATTTAGATTAAAGATGGTTGTGTTTTACCTTGAAATAATTGATCATAGTAAGATTCTTCGAATTGCTTACATCAGGACACCTGTAATATTGTTGCCTTAAAGCATAAAGTACACAAAACAACAAGCATAATTAGGAATACAAGGAATACAAAGCATCACATGCGTACGAGGAACTAATTGACCCATTTTCAAATGTACGGATAGAAATTATACCAACCTTCAAGCGGTTGTTTCGCTCCGAGAGTAATGTTTCGTGTACTGCTATCTTTTTTTTGTATTTGCAGATGGGTTCCAACGCTTATTGATCTTCCTTTGCCGGTAAAGAAAGCAGTTTGTGGCGCAGGTTACACGCTCGCATTCACATAACACTCAATAAAAGCGTGCACGCCAATCATTCATCCAACTGCGACGAGTGGTGCACGAGGTGCATTTATGCGTTTACGACCGCTGGAAAGCGAACGACAAAATCGAATACAAAACGTCAAAATAACCCACAATTAGCGTGCAACAAAGCTCACCATGCTGTTCGTCCCACACGATCCGAAACTGCGAACGTTCTAATGAATTATTCGACCCTCGTAACCCGGCGGATGTACGCCCTGTTTCGCATGTTTCGGTCGGGCTGCTGAATCCCATTCGGTCATTCGAAAGTTTGGTGCCATTACCGTTTTATGGCACCTTCCGTCCCCCGTTCGCACGCACCGTAAAATGCACACAATAGACAGCGAAGAAAAGCCAATATAGCAAATATTTGGAGATTTGTTGATCACACCCGTGCCCCGTGCACGCTAATTGTTCGTCCCGTGTGGAAAATGGCAGTTTTTAGCAAAGTAACAACAACGGACACGCCTGTCGATGTCGTTCTATTCCATTACCCTCGCAGTTCAGCGTTAGCTAACTCCTTTTTTGCATGTCTCGTAATTTCTCTCGTTCAGCATTTTTACCTAGAGCGTGGTGAAAGATTTCGTACCCATTACACTACCTTCGGTGGCGAGAAATTTGGTTTAAAGCACGATGGAGCAGGTAACGATTTGGCATTAGACAGCAGGACAACGATCTGATCCAACAAGGTACATCGTTGGGAGTTGGTTTTAAGAGCCAACGTCCGGACAGTGGAGAGCATCATTCGTGCACCGATCGTTACTCGAGCAACATCTCGGCCTGCTCCGGTCTGTTAGTTTCGCTGTTTACCATCTCTCGGCTAACTAGATGGGCCTAGGAAGCAGTGTCGCAGTATTGCCGAAGTGTGAACCAAAGTTATCGAAAAAGTCACTATTAGTTACGTCCGCGAGCAGCTCTTCGAATTCGATTGAAACGGTCAAACAAGGTGAAACAATGACGAACGGGACGCTGTATCAACCGCAGTATACGGAAGTGTTCTCGAGTGCGATGGCGACGAGTACGCTTCCCATCGGGAACAGTGGATTCGTGGAGTACAACACGGCCCACAGTAACAACTGGCAGAGCATGGAGGCACCGGTTGCTCTGGGAACTCATCGTCAATCACGGTCGCGCCATCGTCACCTAATCGATTCTCGACATCACAACTCGTTCGCGGACAGTGAAGCGGTAGTGACGGCAGCGGAAACTTGCATCAGTGACATCCGACGGGTGGAGGAGAACCTGCGCATGGAAAGTCGAATGTTGAGTGAGAATAACAACATCCCGATGGCCCGCTGTTCGACTCCGAGCCCGGCCTACTGTTTCCACTGCGATCACGCTCATCGGGAACGGTGCTGTCTGTACATAGGAGACACCCCCGAGGATGGACCGTACTACTCACGCTGGAAGCGAGATCTAGAGAACCCGTCCGTAAGGCCACAGTACATCCCGAAGATCCCGGAGGCGGTGTCGGGCAATAGTACACCGTTTTGGTTCCCAGCCTACACCTACACGAAGCCGGAAGCGATCAAGCAGAAAATGTTGGAGAAACATCCTCCACCGCCGGCAGTGTGGATGCGTCAGTTCTACTATCCGATCGTTGGTTACGGGCATGAGTATCAGCTGATGAACCAGGCCACAGTTGAACCGCCGACACCGTACCAGCAGTATCTTCAGCAGCATCAGCAAGAACTCTACCGGATGTACCAGAATCAACAGCAGCAGCAGGCACAGATCCAACATTCAGCATGCCGTCATGGACATAAGTGTGATGCTGCTTCTCCGATGTCTCTCCCTGCTCCGCAATACATTACCCAGCCACAGTTTCATCCGCATCAGAACCTCCACGCACCGCAGGTAACCACCGGTGAATACATGCAGCATGTCCATCATCCATCTACCTACTACTACCAAGCCAACGTCTACAACGCCCCGAATCAACACCATCCTCATCTGCCCCAGCAGCACTACGCGCCTCCGGTGAGCTACAGCTCCGTGCCAGTGTACCACGAGGCCTATCTCCATCCGGCGCACTACCCGCTCACCTATCCACCACGGGAACCAACGCCACCGTCAGCCACCACCTCCACGCCACTGTGGCTTCTTTTCTGCCAGAAACTTTCCCGCAAGTTCCCGGATCGTAGCAAAAAATCGTCCCCGACGAAGACTCGCTCGCCGGGCAAAAACTTCCCGCATCATCACAACCTACGGCACAATCCGGTTGTCACCACGGTTGCGCCGACCATCGTCCCGGACTATCTTCCACCGAAGTACGCCACCATCGATCAGCATCCGCAAATGCAGTACCAGGGAGTGCCGGCCCACAGCTACACACGCCCGATCGGGACGACCTATTACAACCACCTGCCACATCCGGCAGTGCAGCCGGCAGCGGTGGCAGCGCCGATGAACGATATCGGCATGTACTACGTGACACCAGCGACCAGCGGTTAAGGGTTTAGTGGCAAATGGGAAGGGGGCAAACACTATTTGACAAAGAGCTAGAGGCTTTCTGATCATCTTAAGCGGGAGCGAGGGCAGAGAATGTTGGAGAACTATTTTTATTATTGTGATACGTTGGGAATGCAAGTGGGATTTTCAATTAAATTAAATAAAGTTGTTACAAAACGCATTTGTTTCGAATGGAGCAATAAAAATACCAAAACAGTAAGCCTATCTATGTTTTTTAATTATTTTGATGAATAACAAGGAATTTATAAAAATTATTAAAAATAATGAATAAATAAACAACAATTATTATAGATAGATAATAACTAGTGGATTAGGTGGATAAATCGATAGATTTATTTATATTTTGTGGATATATTTTATTGAAAAATTGATTTAAGTACTTGTGGGAAATGTTATTAAAAGAAAGTAAAGTAATGATTACAGGTAGCATTTTATTAAAATAAATATCATCAAATATTTATTTGATCCTTAATTAAACACTTATCGACTAACTTTCTTAATTGTTAAAAAATTTAATTGAACTATTAATTCTTGAAAAATATCTTAAAAGTCTGAAAGCAATTTCCGATTCGTAACTGGCTAAGAAATAAAAAGAATACAATGAGCATCAATTAATGCTTTGTTAGTTTGATATTGTACGGATTATAGTGTTATTTAATTTTGTAAACTACATTCAGAGATTTTTTACAAAAATATTCCACTCACACTACATGAAATTTGTAGAAAGGAAATCGTATCGAAATTTGCATAACTTCCACTTCGGGCGTTATCTGAAATGGAAAATTGGCAAAACCTCTGCATCGGACTGCATAGCCCTTTCAACCCGCGCCCTTTTTTGGAGCGAGGCTTTAATTGGAAAATAAATTCATCCAACTATTTGGGAGGAGCTTCACCTGGCAGCAGGGTCGGACCTTCGTATGTTTCGCTATTTTTTGTGTATCCTTCACGTCAGTCGAACTTTTTTTTTGTTGTTTCGACTACTGCTGCACAAAACTGTAACTACAGCAAAATCGGACATAAAACACAAACGGATTTCGGTGCAACAATACGCCGGCTTTGAATCGGCTGCGTTCGAACACAGCGCGGGGGATTCTGCTGTAAAAATGGTTTTGTCTGTTTTGGCACAAGAGAAATCGTCGAAAATCATCAAACCTTTTGAATGTGAGGGTTCAACTAGCGCACAGGTATGCAAGTTTTTTGTTCTGTGGATGTTGTATTTATGTAGTATGTTGTTTTTCTCTTCCCCTGCCACTCCGCACCGGCGAGAGGATCCACCGGCGGTGTTCACGATCAATTGAGTTCGCTTTCCGGGTGAATAGCTTCCGATTGGGTGATGTGTTTTAATTGATAATCTGCCGTACATCGTAAAGCATGGCGATTGAATTTGCGCGTGTTGTTTTTTTTTCAGTGCTGCGAGAGTTCCGATACGTCTACTCCACCCGAATTTCTGTGTCATCGGTGTTTTTTTTTGCTGGGATTCTACAGTCAGTTCTGAATTTCATCGCAAAAGCCTTTTATTTTGGGCTCAACTGTTCCTACAAAATGCTGGCCGAAAATAGAATTAGGTCGAAATCGATTTTCTTTCCCCGAGGCTTGAGCGATTAGCAGGGCTCGTCCACTAATTACAAAATCATTCCTTTAGGATGAATGCGTGTGTCCTATTATAGCTACGGAAGAGAACATAAACGGGGGAAAAGTAAGATTTTTTTTGCTATTTTTATTAGATGGAAGGCAATTTTTCCCATCCGTTCCCTTTGGTCATTAGAATTAATTATCTTCTTTTCGTTCATTGCATCTTTGTGCTTCGTACTAAGCAGTTTGGATTAAAGAGTAACATTTTGTTCTTTGAGTGTCTTTCTCGCTACGTGAAAAAGAAGTAAACGAGTAGTAATAGT
>JXXB01026610.1:0-16720 GCA_000956275.1 Anopheles koliensis | reverse complement strand
GAAGTTCATCTGTTTGTTTTATTGGTGAGATGTCTTGGTGGGTGGTACGCACTATAATATAAACCAAGATTTATCGTGCAGTAGGTAAAACATTCAAAACCGTTAATGTCACAATTATTCGAACAGGTTTCCTCGTATGTAAAATCATTCGCATTTTATGTCACCACTACCCATGAACTCTGTTTTCGATGGTGATCACCGTATGAGGCCGGAATGGGAATAAAACGTGAAAGATGACACCTGGATAGGTTCGGTTTCGATAGTGAAGAGTAAACCAATTTCCTGTTCCGTTTTCGGTGGGCTAACAAAGGAACATGCTGTGGAAGCCTTATGCGAACTATGCTCAAGATACCACGCTAAAATGTATTGTCTACCCGAGGCCGATTGTTGTCGCCTTCGTGACGATCATTTTTATTTAAACGCTTAAAAAGTGTGCAAATGCACAGCAAAACACATGAAAATCGATACTAACGTTCGGCAATTGTTGCCTTTCTCTTTGATTGCAGCATAAATCACTATTATGGCACTGCTATCCAATGGTGCTTCTTCGATGCAGATAACAGCACAGTCAGCCAACGGTGGTCCGAACGGTGGTGGCCCCGATGGCGCAGGAGACTTCAACTCCAACGAACATATCTTCTTCTCGAGCCTGTTCAACGCACTGCCCTGCTGGGATGGGCCGCACAAAATTAGCACGGGACCGGTAATGGTTCCGCAAAGGTAAGTTTCTGGATACTGGTTGCGGTTTTACCTTTCACCATCCCTTCATTTATCTAATGGTGGTTGCTCTCTTATGCTTCTAGCAATAACAACACCTCTCTGGATCGTGATAGCATTAGTATTACGGAGGACATTTTGTTCTCCAACGTTTTGGGTGCAATCGGGACGGGCAGCAGCAGTAGCGTTGGTAGCAATAGTGGCGGCACCGGAATAGGTTCGTCAAGCGTGGGCATTATCGGGACGTCAAACGGCTCGACGCACAGTGGTGGACACGGTGGATTAGCACATGGCGCAGGCACGTCGGCGGTGAACGAAATCTTCGGCGTCATCGGCTCCTGTTCGGTTCACTCGCAACTAACACCGGGAACATCGCCACAGACGAACTCCTCCAACGGTAGCCACTGTCCGTCCTCGGTCGGGGCCATCTGTGGACGGTGCGATACGCATGCTACCAGTCGCTGCCTCGACTGTAATGATGTGCTGTGCGAGGACTGTACGCTCCAGCATGGAAAGAACGCATTTACGAAGGATCACTGTGTGATCTCGATTAACACGATCTCACCAATCGGCTCGGCGCCATGCATGCTGCAGGGTGGAGTTGGCGGTGGTGGCGGTGGTCCCTCATCGAACGGTCCCCTGTCCGGCGGGGTGCTCTCCGAACCGCACTGCGTTGTACACGGTGAAGCGCTGCGCTATCTTTGCGAGTCGTGCAAGAAGGTCGTCTGCCAAGAGTGTACCCTGTGGGACCACAAGGACCACTCGTGCATTCCGGTGGCGAACATTTCACATGGCGCCTCCGAGAAGATTATGTCGATACTGGAAAGTGGCAAGCTGGGCACGAAGTACATCAAGGCCAGCATTGATCGTGCCGTCACGTACTCGCAGGCTGTCGAACGGGACGCGATGGAGGCGTCGGCGCGCATTCGCAAAGCGATGCGTCACTTCATACTCGCCGCGGAGGATCGCGAGCGCACGTTGCTGGATCGAGTGGATAAGTTCCGGCAGCAGAAGCTAACCTCACTATCGGATCAAATGGCCGGATTGCGGGCGGCCCTGGCGGGACTTTCCCAGACGTCCGACATGCTAACGAAGGCGCTCGATTCGGTGCCGATGATGGGCAGCATGGAAATCGCGAAGACACTTACGACGGGGGAAAGCCAGATGGAACAGTTTGCTGCTATGTACAAGAATCTGCAGCCGAAGGAAGAGTTTATCACGTTCGTGGCACCGAACTTTGAGCTACTGCAGGAGATCCGCATGCAGGGTGATGTGATGTTAGTCGGTCAGCGTAGTAACTCAGTGTCTTCAAACGGTTCGGGCAGCACGTCACTCCAGGGGCCTACGGGACCGAATGGAGGCAGTGGTATTAGCACCGGTAGTAGTGGAGTCGGTGGAGGTGGAGTCGTTGGATCCGTTGGCAACATTCTTACCCGGCGTCCGATCGTACGCAGTACGACACCGGCTCAACGCATCGGTTCCGCTTCTTCCTGGGAACAGATGGGCAAAGGGGGAGCATCGCTCGGTTCGTCCGTTCTTGGGTCGTCACCGACTTCGTTCGGAATCGGCCCGATACCCGGCGCTCCGATACTCGGGCAATGCATTCCTGGCTGCAATAATCACGTCGCCGCCAAACCAGCCGTTGGTCCGAGCCTCACATTCGGTTTCGATGGCCACGAGGATGGGCAAGTATCGCGTCCGTGGGGTATAACGGTGGACAAAGATGGCCAAATTCTGGTGGCCGATAGGCGCAACAATCGCGTACAGATTTTCTACCCCGACGGGACGTTTAAGCTAAAGTTCGGCTCGAAAGGTACAGCGAACGGACAGTTTGATCTTCCAGCTGGTATCTGCACGGATGGACAGGGGCGCATTATTGTCGTCGACAAGGACAACCATCGAGTGCAGGTGTTTTCGGCTTCGGGGTTGTTTCTGCTCAAGTTTGGTAGCTACGGAAAGGAGTGCGGTCAGTTCCAGTACCCGTGGGATGTGGCGGTGAACACGAAGGGGGAGATATTGGTTACCGACTCACGGAATCATCGGATTCAGCTGTTCAGCCCGGATGGTCTATTTATTTCGCGCTACAGTTTCGATGGCGTTAACCATAGCCGCTACCTGAAGGGTTTGACGACACCGCGCGGCGCGTGCTTTACGCCGCAGGGTGATATAATCATTTCTGACTTTGAAAATCATCGCCTACTGCTGATTGACGCCACGCTTTCGAAGGTATTTCATTTTACTTTATTTTTATGCTAATTTGTACAAGGATATTTATTGGTTTACAAATGTATTTTTTTATTTCTTTTGTTAAAATGACCAAATAACTTGTTATAATTTTGATACGATGAATGTTCGGTTTTTATTGTTTATTTCATCCTGTTCTTTTTTGCCATGAGTTGCCTCAATTGATCCAAATTGTTCAAAAGTTGAGAAGATTCATTATTTTAATAGACTTTTTTGTTATGCGACATGCGACAAAAAAATAACGACAAGTGTAAGCAATCGATTAATGTTCGAAATCGTTTCAGGTACTTGCTGCCAAGGGACACGAAGGATCAGCTGTCCATGAGTTTAGTCGACCATCGGGCATATGTTGTGACGACGATGGGCGTGTAATAGTGGCCGATTCCAAAAATCAACGTGTGCTGGTGTTTTCTCCCCAGCTAGAGTTCCTCTGGGCGGTAGGTAAACTGTTGCATCTGTGCAGCATCCTTTTTTTTGCGAAATACTTGCCATTACAATCTTGTTTGCCCTTTATCATCACGCTCAGGTTGAAATACGTCCCTCCTCGAATGGCTTACTTGCGATCGGGATGGACGAAAAAGATCGTCCTAGCGATGTCGCTCTGCTGCCGGACGGTCGTCTCGTCGTCATGGTGGAAACTTCACCGGACGCGCGTGATCAGTGCAGCCCGCAAAAAACGTTCATTCAAATTTATTAATTCTCCTTGTGCCAAGCGAGAGAGAAGGCACCGCGGTGTGTCATACCGTACTGGGAAGGCTGCATGAAACTACTTGATCTATGAAAGAGAGTGAACGTTAGAACCCTAAACTGCCAAAAATTTTAATTCATTCGTTTTCTGCTCTACCATAACTTAGTTACTGCTTATGACTGCGTTAGACAAACATACGTGTGAAATAACAACATAAACTGCGGAGAGAAGATAGAACAGTCGAATACGGAGAGGAAAATGTTAAACTATAAGATTATATGTATCGCAACGCTGCTACCTCAAAACTCGTTTGATTTAGGTGTTATTTACGTGACCATTTTTGTTTGTGTTAGTCCTTCTGGACAAAAATTAACGCGCTCATCTTTTCTCCCAGTCAGTCGAGTGCAATGGAGCAGAAAGTGAGTGAGAGAGGGTTACACTTGGATTGGAGTGGTAGAACATTTTAAAACCTAACAAAATTTCATTTTTAAATGATCCTACAACCTGGAAGCTTCTAAAAAGAATTTAAATCAGAAACTCGAAAGTACAATGACAACGGTTTTATAGTAACAACAAGTAACAAAAACGACAAACGATGATACGCAGCAAGAGAATTTGAAGGAAAAAAAACAAACTCTCACAATATTAGCGGCGGGCACATTGTCCTAAAAAGAATGTGGGAAAGAAAAGCTAGCCGTAATTTTCTTTTGCCCTGGTGTTCTTGTTAGATTTAAATGCAATTTATGTCTTCAAAAGTAGTTAATATGGATCAAATCTAAATGGAAATGCGTAGGAGACGGTAACGTGAGCGAGAGATGATGATGCATCGTAAAAATAGTACAATTGTAGTTATAATCAGGCTCCTCCTGTTCGTTGAAATGATGGAACAACTGAAAGCTCTTCTACGTTGGATCAGGATCGCGCAAGCGCGTTCATCGGTGTGACGCAGTTAAGAGAAGCGTGCTATTATTTTAATTTCACATAGATGGTTTTACATTTTTTACTTCTATTTGATAGAACGCCAACGTTCGCTTTGTTTGTAAACCCTCACCAAAACACGGTTTTGATGTTTTATTAGTAAAATTCTTAGTCAAACTTGAATAGGCAATGCATGTTTAGACGTTAGATATACCCCGCACGCGTTAAGTTGTGACTGAAGGCAAAGATAAGGAAAATGATTGTATAAAAACGCACGACAAACAGGCAAGGGGAGAATGCATCGCATGTCTTTTAACAATAATTGTAACTTATACTTTTAACTAAAACAACGCTACGCAACTTATACAACACTGAAGACTGAATACATGGAACGGGCGGAGTAAAACGAACGTAACAGATCAAGCGTCTTGAGCGATTTTTTATACGTATACATTATACATTCAATTACATCATTGGGACAATGACAAAACGCAAAACGCGATTCCCAGCACTAGATATGCGTGAACATTGGCAGTATTTTATCGAATGGAAAATTACGAAAGCGTTTACCAAAAACAGAACACAACGATCATCGGTACTCCGTGGTGGGTAGATCCAACCCACCGTTTTCTACTAGCCTTTTGTATGTTTGGATTATATATTGTTTGGAGCGAACTGTTTCCCCTGGTCTTATATATGTTATCCTATATAGCAATGCGATGAAACTGTGCAGGATTGTTATAAGCATATATGACATTTTTGTTGCATTCGTTTTTTTTCTCTTTTGTAGGTTCTAAACCTCAGTAGACTGAGCTTTTGTGTTGTTTTACTTGTTCGTTGCGCACTCCAAGAATAGTGGATCGCCGCGTTCGTTCGAGTAAAGGCGATATATTGGGGCTCGCATTATTGCACCACCCTATATTATCGTACCCGTTTTACGTATTATTTTGCTCACCCCGTGCGAGCAATGCAACGTGTCTAGCATTATCATACACGAACGCGGTTTTGCTCGTCGTTATAATGCCCGGTATGTGTTGTGTTAATTTATTTAAGTATTTTATACGTTTAATGTACCGCGGGCCTATTGCCCACAGTTCATGTGTAGTCAATTTAAATTGTACTTTATTGTTGTAAATGTAATTATTACCGTGTTGTTACACATTCGATTGGCACTCGATCGAGTGTAGTAGGCAAATATGTTCGAATAAGTTTGTGTATCCTGCCTGTCAGCACGGTCTAGTTAGTACACGTTTTCTACGTTTTCGTACCGACTTATACAAAATTGTATTGCTCATGTGCAAACATGTCCCAGTCAAAAAAATGAACGCAACTTTTCTTTCGGCTTACTTTGGCATCATGTTGAAGGGCCGGTACGTCGGGAGTTGTCACACGTTTCATACGATCATTTGTTGATTGCGATCTTATGCAGTACATTTTAATTATGAAACCTTCTTATAACTGCTTTCAGACGCGTATACCGTTATTGCATTATACTAAGCTATATATAGTTTGATTGACTTCAAACGCATCAATTAAATTGACCAGCTGCGGGTGCCCTTTTATAATCGATTGAAACGTCTTTGTAACGGTTCAAGCAAGTGTAAAATGGGGTTTTAGTGAATCTCTAGAGCAAACTAACAGATGCTTGGTTTTTGTACGAGTGTAAGACATGTAATATTCTTCAGCTTGTTCTCAAAGCAAGAAGCAATGCAAGATACTGCCAGCAAAGTTGTTCAACAGTTCGAGTAGTACGGTTAGTGTAAGCTTATTGTAATTTAAGTCAATAAGTATGAATTGTATGCATTTTTTTTATAAGCATGCTCTATAGGCTAATAAGGAATATAAAATCAGAATAAGTGTGTGAAGAAAATGCTGCGCATATGCTAAACCTTTACGTATAAGAATTAAGATATTTCTATTTTCCAATATACCACTCAAGTCGAGGCACATCCCGCTTACAAATTCTACAACCAATCACGAATAGACAAGCCCAAGTTCATTCTAAATGACCAAGACATGGCGGCGATGCGAGCAAAAGCGCAATGAGTTTTAGCAGAGCCGCGGAATAGCAAACAAAAGGAGCAAAACAAAAGATAATATGGTACAAATTTGCGGATAAACACTTTTATTAACGCGGAAAATCATTTCGAAAACTGATGAATGCGCGTTCGAAAAATAAAAGTTGGGTGGTGCTTACGGAGGAGAGTAAGGTGCAAAGTAATAACACCACCATATATTCCAAAAACATAAGCAAAAAGAAACTAAATGAAGTGGCAATTCAAAACTGCCATCATTTAAAAAGTTGTGATTTTGTAAGCGAAACCAAGTAGTGCAGACAGTAAAACACAGCGAACACTAGAGAATGAGGCAAAACTTACTGAAAGTATTTTGACAAACATCAAACCGGAGAAGGACGTGATCACCGAGCAACTGATAAGTGAATATTGAGGCAAGAGCATACAACACGGAACATAACACTAAAACGATCCGTTGTGCCACAGTAACGTTCGCTGCATGCTATCAAAGGCGGCTTACAAGGGGCAATAAACGATATAAAACATTTGAACGAACGGAGGAACAAAGGGAGTTGACTTCTCTGTGAGAGGATCAGTTCGTCCTGCCGGCTCATGACGATGACCTTGTCCAAGCAGCGTCCCGTGGCAGAGCTGAAATGAAGATCTTACGATAAAATCAACCAGCTCGACCAGTCCGAAAAGCGCGTATCTGGGTGCGTGAGTAGCACCACCCGGAAATGGGAAGTGAGAAAGCGCGCTATAAACATTAATCAAATTATTAGCAAAAGTTGCCATAAACGTTTAAGAATCGAATATTGCGATAACAAGATGAAAAAACAAAGGAAAAACGAACAGCTAACGTGAAGTATATTTTATGTACGCTAAAATGAAGAAAGACTAGTGAAAACAATTGCGAAAAAACGCAACATAAAACAAAACTGAAAGCAAAAGATGATAAACTGCAGAGCAAACAAGACAAAATCTTGTAACAAAAAAAAAACAAACAAAATTATGTGACCGTTGAGGCTAAGATCTCCATAAGACAAAGAAATCATTTGATGAACTTGTGTGTGAACGGATAAAACTTTATAGTAAATTAGACGTCATTTAAGCTGATACATTTTATATGATTTTTTTCCTAGCTTATTCTCAAGAGTGTGTCAGTACTGTATTCAACGCAAGTCGATATCAAAAGATGCTACAACTTGAAAACTATTTTACATGCGAAGGAAGTAAGTTTGGCTTCGTCTGTCGCTTTTCTAGCCCTGCAATTCCAGTCTTTGTCAAACTTAGTGTGTAGGAGTAATTATGTTAAGATAAGATTGCAGTGTGTTTATCTTTGTTAGCGTGTGTGTATGCACGTCTATTGTAAACTAAAACAAAATCTTACCAAATCGCACTTCCACACGCAAAGAGCCAAAACGAAAAAGTAGACCAACATCGAAAAAATAAAATTTGGCAATCACAGGCGAGTCTTAGAAAATTTACTGAAGCGCAAAAAATCGAATTGGATGTGCAAACTGAATTTTCTGCACATATTACACGCGTTGCTTTGTAATGCAATTCATTCGGGCTTAATATTTATCTGTCCCTGCCGCAATTGATGTGAGGCAGCTTGATTTTGCTCAGAAGAATTGACCATTTAGCTGAATTCCAGCAACAGAATCATCACAATGAACAGTACATCACAATAAAAAGTTAGACACATCTAGCAACCACACCGTGAGCTGGCTACATATTGGTTCAAAAATATCGCCAGAGTACAGTGCGTGAAACTCACATTCACCATGCCGATCATGCGAGAGAGCAGACGATGAACATTGAAGTTGACTGATCGAAACAAGTAAGACTGAACGATTCGAATTGTACTTTTATAGCGAGGCGGTTTTTTGTGACTTTTGTGAAGCTCTCGTGCGTGGTGCTTGATGTCTGCTTTACACGAAGACGATAGACAGTTAAAGTAAAGTTAACATTATACAGCTGAGCGTTGCATATCTTTATCGTATGCGAAATAGAAGAACCATTGCCAGCAACTTAGAGCGTTTCTCGATCACAGTAATCCATGATTCGCATTTTGATTTTTCCATTGTGTCCATCCATTCAACATACTATAATTTTAGACTTTCCATTGTTTATCCAAAGATAATGAAAAACCACGATTGGTTGTAATTCACTTATGATCATGAGTCGCAACAATGCATCTACCATTATAAAACGTATGCTCACATGTGCTTATTTCTGAAAAAGTTCCTGCAGTAATGTGTTAGAAAGACTTGTTTTTGACAAAGAAAACCATAAATGCTAAGAAAACGAAGGGGCTTAAAACAACCATCTCATGATTTTGAAACGACAACGTAAAATTGAACGATTTTTTGGGCACGCCATTTGCTCACAAAAAAACACGCATTATATAAATCAAGGCATACTATTGTGTTCGTTAGATTAAGTGCATGCTCGTGAGAGCAATTTTACATGAGTGCATAAGACATGAGTAATTAAAATGATATAAAAACATCCTGCGTTGTGTGTTGTTTTCCACCATCGCAACCAGGTCCAATAGAGTGTTTGCGGGAAATTGAATGCTTCATTTGAGCTATTACTTAACTAAAAACTACAGGCTTAAAAACGTAAACTAAATAAAAATATACATACGTGAGAAAGCGTGCGCGGTTGCATTTAGCATCGTGGCGAGACGTTAAAACGAACATTTAAAAATAACACAACTGATTGAAAAAGTACAACATTAGTAAAAAGTAATAAGTGTAAGCAATAGTGAAAAAGAAATATTAAATTTAGGAAAATAGATCGATTGTGACGATTGAACTATAAGTTATAAGCAACAAGCGTATGATAGAAGAGATAGCAAAAGGGAAAAATACACACACATACAAACAAGATAAAAAACTAAAGGTTACCAACGACTGATTTATATAAACAAGCAAACAATGAAATGTAACAAAACCATTAAGTAAAACAAAAAAATGAAACATGCAAAAGTGTGACAAAAAGAAGATTACTACTTCTTATACGAATAAAAGCCAATACAATTAGCTACCTACTCTAGCAAACAAACAAACAAACAAACAAAAAAGAGGACTACAGCCACCCTATAGCTACTATAGCCAGATATCCGTACAACGGAGAAAAGAAACACAAAGAGAACGAGAGTCGCTACTAAAAATAGCCATTAAGCATCACAATCTTCACCATTATTCATAATCAATTCACAGATAGTGGTTGCCACACCATAACGCACGGCTCACACTGCATAGTAATCATGTCATTTTCACCACATCACCAACACCACTAGCGCATCGTCACATCATCATTCATTACATTTAAAGAAAAGATGAAAACAATAAAACATTCATACAACAAAGGCATAAAAGCAACGGAAAGCAACATATGCTACGCAGAGAAGATTCATGTACTTCTCTTTTCGTATAAACGCTAGCTTTATGGCAACAAACAATAGCAATTGTAAAACCAGTTCCAATACCGAAGGTAACTTTTATAGCAACACCATTAACGTGTAAAGAGAAGAGAAAATAAACCACCGGAAAAGTACTGTATTGTAAAAAAATCTCTTTGCGGGTTTTTATTGCGTGAGAAAATGTGGATTGAAAAGAGTAAGTTGTGGTGTGCAAAGGAGTTTAATGTTTGATAACTGTTTGTACCTTGTTGTTTGGCTAGGGGAGGGTTTGAAAGTTTTTAACTCAAATGACTTTTACAAGAACTTACCAGAACACTTTATGTGCTTCTTATCTGACATTATTGAAACTACTTTCACAGCTACAAACTTTGTTTTACTTATTCATTCATTATCTTGCACATTAGCAAAGACTTATTACGAACTACCTTCGCTTTTCATGTCATTGTCAAACACGATCAATCATATTTATGACCTACTCTTTTCGCTTTCCTCGTTTCCCATGGTGACAGCTGTTTTCTTTCTCAAGCAAAGCGCCTCTTCGCTGGCAGGCGTCACATTGATGAACGAAGTAGTTTTTAATTGCTCGTCATTTCTAGGGTGCAGTTGCTTCTTCTAGGCACTTGTTGAACCTTGGAGTCAGTTGGTCAGTTGGAACGCTTCCACATGTTTATTTAATGTTGCATGGTAGGGAGAAATTGTACACTTTCCCTGGATTCTTCCGAAGGTCGGTCGCATTGTCGGAAGACACCGGTTCGGTGTGTCAATTGTTTGATTTGTTCCTAATCAATGAATCATTGCTTTTGTGTGACGTCCGTACGGAAGTAATGGCACCGAATCACGAACGATGCATGATATGCTATTAGAGGGGTGTCCCCATAATTTGTAAAATTTAGCTGCTTTGATATTAAAGTAATAGAATTACGGGTTGATGGGAGTGATTGAACTGGGACATCTTTCACACGACTATGCGGAACTTTAAAAAACTACTTGTCTACGAGGAAGACTGTACCAATATACGTATAAACCGGTATGTTTGTGTACTTGCATTGTGTTGACGTTATTAGTACGTAGTGTAATTATCTTTGAGACTATCGCGTACTACCGCGTCTATATTAAGATAGCTATCAATACGACTTCTACTCCCGGCAAAAGGTATCTCTATTAATCAGTCTGTACCGGTTGTACCAGGTATGACGCTACCCATTAGTTTTTTCTCCTGTTGTACGGCTAATAACTGCAGTATATTGAGGAGTGCAGTACTATAATTATGGAATGGAATGTAAGGTTCAAGACTGGAACAGTTCAAAAGAGCAATAGTTGAATGATTTTTCTCTTTTTTCTTTTTATTCAGTTGCAAGTAATTGTGACTAACTACACATTTGCAACAATATATAACTAATGTACAAAACGCAAACATGTTTGTTCAATCAGTCACACATACTTCGAGCAACTGATTTTCAGAAGAGATTTTAACGAAGCTTCACCTTTTGAACCTCACGCAGAATAGGTATCAAAATCGGTAAATCTGTGATGGCTACTTTTAATTGCTCACATGGGAGGTTTTATTTTAAACGCAACCTTGTCTAAGACGTGCGCTTAGACACACACACTCTTTACCACGGGAGGAATCTAACGAGGTGTTAATGGAGTTAGCTGTTGAATAGTCTATACGTAGATGTGGGTCAATGGTAGTAAAAAAGAGGTTCCTACCCAAAGTTTACTTGATTATTTCAAATTTCATTTTTGTGGCCACATTAACAAAAACATTCGTGGCGTATGATGAACCACTATTCGCTCTGAGCGTGCCGGTTTTAGATTTAAATACTGTTATGGATTGTCTCCACCATAATAACAACTATCTATCCCCTTATGGTGGTATAAATAAATGAAACATGAAGAAGCACCAACGATGGACGATCGTCTTAATTGAATTAAAATTTATCCTACACAATCGCATCTCGCAGACTCCAGAGAAGGTACACGAGGATAAATGAGACACACAGTACGTGGTACGCCGAACATGCTAATGACAATGCGCATTGTCTCACGATCATTAATCCTGCGTCGGAAGGGCCAGCGCCAAAGAATGACATAGACTGTACTACCACTAAAGCACGATGACTTTTAATAGCACCTAACAGACATAAACGATCGCTAGCTTGTACAAAGTCGCTTTAGACTACGCCATTTATCACCGGCACTAAAGGTGTACAATTTTAACCCATCAATCCAACTGAAGCTATTTTGTTGTCGTTTGGAGTTTCGGGTGTCGTTGAGAGTATGTATCTATCCTGCTTGCACACCCGTAAGCACTCACCTTGCCTATCCCATCTGATCCATTGTCGAATTTTTGTGTCGGATATTTTTTCTCCATGCCTTTTCCAGTCACCAAAAGCGTCGCCAGTATTTTTTTCTCTTCTCATTTAATCGCAAACCGTCCTCGCCGTAGTGAGTTGTGTGGTCAACGGCGCGACGCCTTCTCCGATGCATATCAACGACGCCCGTTACCGACAAGACGCGCGTTGCGTGCTGAACGAACATTGGAACAAATGGTCAAAACCTAAGTAATCGGTGGTGTGAACAAAAGACGGAAAGAGAGAAAATGCGCGAGTGATAGGGTATTCATGAGCAGCATACTCTCTTCGTTTGCCGTTTGCGCGAGCGAAACAGCACGAACACAAAACATTGGACTTGAATTTCTTTTTGCCTTCACCACGGGAGCCGGGGGAGGAGACTGACAGCAGAGCATTCGTGGACCAACGCAACGCGCACCGATGGACCACCGGTAGCAAGCGCGCGGCCTACGATGATGGAGAAGTTTCCTCGTCGCGTCAGTATCATCGTCGAGTGCGTTTCAAGTGGTTGAGTGCGCGCCACAGTGAAACTGTCACGACCGAGTGTTGCTCCTTCCTGTTTTGGTGATTTAAACGTCACCGGTGCACGATTAGATTATTAAAGGGCAATTGTAAAGGCGCTCCCGAGCGGTGCAAGTGCTGTGGGGTTACGGGTCATCGAACCAGTGAATCGGGACAGTTTCGGCACGCTCGAGAAAGCTTCATTTCTGCCTGCAGCGTGCCCCTAGCTGTCAATCATTTGGTTGTTGGTATTTAAACGCGAAACGGATAGAAAAACGGAAAAACCAGCATGATAGTTGAAAATTACTGTCGCAACGTGTTTGTGGTGTGTGCATGGAGTGATCAATAGTGAATGATAAAATGTTACTTCCTATCAGCAGTGGATAATTGTGATCTCGCCTTATTGTGACTCTTGTAAGACGAACCAGTCCAACGGATGTACTAAAAAGTGTAAAACTCCGATAGCAATAAAAGAACGCGAATTAACAATATATATTCAATTAACAACACAACACGGCCTTCTTCGATGTGTGCGTAATTTCTTCGTCGGTTTGCCTGTGCGTTTGTAATTGTATGTGGCCGTTATTGTGAAGGTAGAAATAAATTTGTATACTTTTACCCTTTCCTAAAAAAAAATAACTCCACCGCGCACGGTGAAAACAAAGTTTTCGTTTCGCTTATATAATAAAACGAATTCGAAGCCGGTAAAGTCGGTATGCGCGCGGTTGTGGTTACTTTCCTTGCCGTTAATCCGTTTTGGGCCGCGCTGAGTTGGTCGCGTTTTTTTTGTTTTTGGAGTTAGCCTTCGTGAGCGCGTAGTTTCGGCTTGCTCGGTATAAGACGGCTTCCTCCGTATGTTATGACATTTCTGCTGTTGAATTTCTTGCAAACGGTGATATTACGTTTGACTATTACTAAGCGGACTCACGGGCGTGAAAGTTTCCACTCGAACGATGAGAACTAAATCCACACGTTTCAACTATTCCTTGCTCGCGCGACCCTCCACGTGTTGGGGCGAGATGAGGATTCGATGATTCGAGATCGTGCATTTCTCGTTTTTCAAGTTTCCGGCGCTTGTTTTCTGACCTTGCAGAGCAGGTCGTCCAAACGGAAGTGATTAGTGATTTTCCAGCTGACTAAATGTGCATGCATATGTATTTGTTGCCGCCTTCAAGAGGCTAGGATTTCTGTGCTATCCATCCAGTCTAACATTTTAAAAAAGATACGGGCGGTAACTGGTTCCGGACGATTATCAAGGTCAAGAATATCGCAAGATGCGATTTTTTCTTCGGTTTGTGTTCAAACCAACCAACACATCGCTTGCTTTGGCTCGTTAAATGTCTACATTTAATGTGTACCTGTTGCGCATCGGATACGAACTCAATATTTGTACGTTAAATTCACACCGTTTTCGAGCACTACTATCATTCTGCTCACGCCTGTATCATTTTGTAGAAATGTTTTTGCGAAAATTTAATGTACACTGCATGTGTAAGGGAGCATTTTTCTGCATGTCATTGTTAAATAATTTTTTGTTGAATGAGAACTCGAGTGTACTGAATCCAAGATGAAAAATAAAATTTTAAATTCATGCAAAAAATCTAGCTTTTCATGTATGCAGATTCACACTAATCAGGTGTTGTTACCTTTGAACAAATAAAGAAAAAGTTTTACGACTTTTTGAAGAATTATGAAACGGATATACTAAAATTTATGATTTTAGTTTATTTTCACATTAAGTTGCTGCATTTTTTCGGAAACTGTAAAGGTCTCGTATGGATAAGGAAATAAAAACGAACTATACGCATCGGCTTTTAAAAGCCCTGATTAAATTTCAAATTTCTCACAGTGAAAAAAGGCTTTTTTCATTTTCGGAAATCACAGTTTGGTTGCAAAATTGAATAGAAACATATTTGATGTTTTTTATACGGTGTTCAAATGTATTAAATTTACTTTACTTAAACAGTCTAAATATATTGAAAAAACTAGTTGACAGCAAAATTAGTTTTTATTAAACATAAAAAAAATAAAAAGCAATACAGCTAGGCCATTTCTAATATCATTTTTAATCAAAATTTCACTTAAAACCGGAATTGTTCCTTCCATTCAGGTATATAATGGTGTAAGATCTGTTACAACTTCATCAATAACGTCACTCGGTTGATCTTGCCACTTGGTCATTTAGGATAATAAAAGAACCTACGGAACACAGTTTGCCCTGATGTAAGAGATAAAAATGTTCAGCAAAACCATCGTAGGAGCCATATTCGTATATGGTTTTAAATGCTCTAAAGCATATGGAGACTTGCGGATTGTTCATTAATTAAAAACAAATGTCTATTAATGTTTCTTTTTATTCTGTTTATTTCCTGTTCCTATAGAAGATTACTGTTTCTACTTCCCGCACGAACGTACCCAACCAATGGACAAACCACGATCTCCCTTGAGCATTGCGAACGAAACTCGGCTCTTCGGAGAAGTGCCGCAGGTGCCACTCGCACTCTCCACAACAGGCGCTACCGTTCCGGCACGAATCGTCGAGGAGGATCTGCCGCCACAAAGACCCTCCGATTCCAGCGCGTCCCGTGATCGGCCCGATGGTAATAAAAGTTCGGGCATTAGCAGTGCCGCAAGCAGCATCATGAAGGTGGACCTAAGCGACCCCAAAGTGGAAGATGGATCGGTCAGTAGCCAAGTATCGGACGAATTCAACCGAGGCCAACAACTCGATTCGATGACCACCGTTGTGATCGATATCGAACCCACGACTGAACAAGGTAAGTGAACCAGAAGTATTGTATGTTTATTTAAATTTGATAAAATAGCTGATGATACCAGCACTCTGTTAGAGTTATATGTCAAGAAAATATGTGATGTAAAATAAAATGCTATCAGCGGTTGATTTAACCGCTAAATAATGGTTAAAGGTTATCTACTCTATCATATAAGATTGTTTCTTTTGAAACTTAATGCTGTAATTTACAAAAAAAAACAATTGTATAAATAACTTTATTTAACTTCAATGTCCCTACTAAGTTTACAAAAATTTCTTTAGCAAACATGTGAAGCTATTGTCCAGTTGTGTTTGAACGAAGCAGCCCAGAATTGGGCACCTTCGAAACGATAAGTTTGTTTGTTGTTTTCATATCCAAGCTTTCAGGCGCTTAACACCTAAGCGCCTATACAGTCGTCGAAAGCTTTCCGAAAGCTCGCTGCTCTGCGCAACAGTTTCTGTTATTTTCAAACACAGAAAAACGAGTCAGCACTAGTCCGTAGTTTTTGTAGTGTTTTCCATTTCGTAGTGTACAATTGCTATCTTAAAAAAACTTAATTTGAATTTTATAAAATATTTTGAACGCATCCTCTTAAACGGGCCACAAGTAGAATCTACAAAAGATTCGAGAATGCATCTTGCCACAAGCGACTAACCCACTAATCCTGTCGCCGAAGCCGGATGCACTTGCTTTTGCCAACAATCGTGCATGGATCACGGCTTCTCAACAGTGGTATGCAAACTTGATTTTGGACCATCACAAATTCGCCTTTCTTGGGTCCATTGATGCGGCGGTTAAGCTTGAATAAGCCCGAAAGTGAATACGCAACAACGGAGCTGCTGGTGTGTATGTACTCGACTCTTTTTACGCTGGTAATCACCTCCCATTCTCTCGCACACGCTTACCGTCCCATACGATAGCGTGTACCTTTGGTGATGGGCCAAACTAACTGCACTCAGCTCATCCGCTCAGTTCGTCATCCAGGGAGTGATCCAAGTGAACTATGAACTAACGATTGACTGCGGCTACGTATCGAAGAAGGCAACAACAACAACTGGCTAAATTGCTTTGTTTTT
>JXXB01026603.1:0-22050 GCA_000956275.1 Anopheles koliensis | reverse complement strand
CATAGCTAGCTGGATTGAAAAAGAAGTGGACTTTATCTCAAATTACGAATGAAAAAACGATATTAAAATTAAATGAATGAAATAACTACGTTTTCAGTTTATTTTACGTAACTCGCCAACGTCCGCGCGACGAAGTAATTAACGCCAATCCAAAACACGACTGAAATGGAGTTGGGAACTCCCGTGGGGAAACTGATAAAACTACCAAATGGTTCAAAGTTGAAATTGTTTCCAAACACAATGAGTGTGGTGTATCGGTAGAAGAACGAAATGTACGTTAAGCATAGAGTCAACAGAGCTATTCCACCGTAATGTATGCCGTATTCGTAAGCCACACGTTTCACGTTGTCACGACCTTTGGCTTCGCTTAGCGTTTTTTCCAACGCCACGATAAATCGCTCGCATTTTACATATTTGATGTATTCATCCCGCATTGAAATTTTGCCAAGTTCCGCCTTTCGTTGGTTTATTTCTTTCCTGAGCGCTACTACGTCCGAGCTGTCGCGGCACATGAAGGTAGAAATCTGCAAACAAATGTTATCGGATGTGAGATGCTACAATTGAGAAAATTTTAAATGAAAATTCTTACGGTTTTCGATATTCTTGCAAAAAAAGCCATCAGCAGGCTTAATATTGTTATCACTGATATTAGATACATTTCTATAAGCTACTATCTCGCAAAAATTGTTATACAAAACTTGTAAACACTATAATCAGAGCCTTGTTTTGGAAATACATTTGGCGGAACAAAAGAGGGTTAGGAATTATAGAGATCCTGCATATTGTTTGACAGTTCGAGCAGTTGTGCTGGGCCGCACACTGGCATTAAGATTAATTCAATCAGCCTTCAGTGTTGGCGCAAGATTGGTTGCACAGACATTCTTTGTTTATTTTATGTTGCCGATGTAAATAAATTGCGTGTATAAGAAAGCATTCGATCATATTTGTAAAGGGTAAGTATTGATTTATATCTTTCATATTTCAACTAAATCTCTAAATTTTATCATTATCGGCTTTACGGCTGTTTTGCAAAATTAAAAGATCTACACTTCGTACCTTGTACCGGATGTACCGTCTCGAGTCCAATGCCGCGCGGAATCTTTAGTAAAATGGATCAATTTCATTATAGACAACAGCTAGCAGGTACGAGTAGTGCGAAAAGTACAGCGTAGAATTAGCATATATTATCTGCAAAGTGTAATCAAACCTTCACCAACATTAAACGTCAATTGAAATCATCTTAAAGCCAGTGTGTGGTCCATTTTATCTGCTCGAACTGCAAAATGGGATTCCTTTGTATCATTCGTACTTACGAAAATGTTAAGTGACTTTTCTAAAAAATGTTGTACAGGTTGTACCGATGTTTTTTTTTTATTAATTTGGACAATGCTCGTTAACTCATCTAGGTATATACTTTTGGTTGAATGGTTTGGTTGACCAATTTGTCACTGAAAATGGCCACCTCAATGTTGGTTATCTGACCTAAATTTTCAATGCACATTCGTTAATCCGAACATACACGGCAAAATGAATTTGTCTAGATTTTGATTAATATAGATTTACTTCATGAATGTCGTATGAATTATATAAATTTGATTTCATCTTCCAATATTTTTCATAGCAAAGCATTTAATGAGCTGACCGGTCTTTAGGCCAATTTTGTTGATTGTTTGAAACGTCAGCTGTCATTTTGACGCGGCGTGTCAAAATTATAAAAATATCACGCCGTTTTTTAGGAGATCCCGAGGGTGGTGCATATCGACCGGAATAACTGGGTGCAGGTGCGTGAACGGGGGCTCCCCAAAGTCGGAACGACCTACGGCAAGCAGAACGTACGATTTCCCACCGTTGGGGAATCCAGTGCCAGCTTCCTGCTCCACTACACCAACCGACTGCCTTGACACAGTTCGTAGGATTTGTCATACCTTTCACTCGCCTGTCAGCAATCGGATCATCGTGGGCCACCTCACTTGAGCGATGGCCGGAATTCTTTCGATATCGTCGCGAAATCTGCCTCGGGCTGCTATTCGGCTAGGCCTGCGTTCGCTTGAAGGACAATCAGCGTCCCAGCAGGTAAGTTTTCTTTCATCAGAATTCAGATTTAGTGGTTGGTACCCTGGAACGTGTGCCATGGTCCCTCAACTAAGCGAAATGCCAATACAATTTTCGCACCGGTGTAAAAGAGATTATGTAATCCCGTAAGAAAATGTGTGGAAAATCAGCCAACTTTGTGAGAACCGTAAAAACGGGATAAGTTTAAAGGGGTTTACCTGCGAAGTTCATATATTGACATTTTTTATACTGTTTCCCTTCCCTTAGGGTACCTCCCGATCCGCCCATCGATTGGTGCAGACCATCCGGCTAGCGGCTGCCGACAGTGGCCGACGCAGCGAATCAGTACGAAAGTGAGAAAATTGTTATGCTTTTATTTTTAGACGTCTCATTCTCACGGCCTTCGCTTGATCCGTTGCGAACGACGATGTATATGAATACTTTGTAGCTTTGATAACAATGTACGGATAGACTGTTGTGAAAAAGAGGCTTTGGCGGGGGTATGTGATCACATGGTGGCTGTTAAGATACAAAATCACTACCCCCCTGCTCGTGACGTGTTTACACAGTAACTGGCCCACCCGTGCTCACATAAAGCATAACGGTCGTCGTACGCACCGGATCATGTAGATTTGTTTATCAATGAAACTGGATATTTTAGCGATAAGCTGCTAACTGAGTTATCCGTTTTCTCTCATTTGATTGATAGCTCTATCAAGGCATCGCAATGGGCCGCGAACGAGCGTACTATTTTCACTTCAGCCCGTATGCTATCGTCCGAGATCGTTAAGGTGCCACCGTTTGCTGATTCAGTGTCGGAGGGCGATGTGAAGTTCGAGAAGAAGGTCGGTGACGCAGTGGCAGCCGATGAGGTGGTGATGGAGATCGAAACCGACAAGACCACGGTCGGTGTGCCTGCACCAGGTCATGGTATTATTGAGGAGATCTACGTTGCGGACGGTGACACGGTTAAAGCCGGTCAGCAGCTATTCAAGCTGAAGATAACCGGTGAAGCACCGAAAGCGGCCGCAAAGCCTGCAGAAGCTCCAGCACCAGCAGCGGCAGCCCCACCGCCACGCCACCACCACCACCACCAGCGGCTGGCGGGGTACCCCCACCGCCACCACCAAAACCGGCTGCACCGATTAGCCGAATGCCGGTCGCTGCCATCCGTCATGCGCAGGCCATCGAAGCGGCCACTGTGAAAGTACCACCGGCCGATTATACGAAGGAGATCACCGGAACGCGTACGGAACAGCGCGTCAAAATGACCCGCATGCGGCTGAAGATTGCGTCGCGCCTGAAGGAGGCACAAAACACGAACGCCATGCTGACGACTTTCAATGAAATCGACATGAGGTGAGTGTATCGGTGGTGATAGTGTCGTCGTTATCTTTCGTCGCATTACGGTCGAGTGTGTGCCCCCTAAGGGAGTCTTCGTTTCTTATCGCTGCTGGCAACAAATCGTTGAGTGGCAGCATCTCGACAGAACTAATCCGTGTGCTTGCTTTCGTATGGTTAACGGTGTTGTTGTTTTTTTTTCGGATGAACTGTCGATGGTCGAGCCTCCAAAGAGCCCAGGGACCGGTACAATTTATAGGCTTAGCATGCAACACAAGCGAAACATAACCTTCTATATGTTTCCTGCAAAGCACAAGCAAGCAAGCGTGACGCGTCAACCTTGAACAGTGGTGATGACGTTTCATGCTGTGGCGAATGATGAAGGCCGCTAACATCGGTGCATGACGTAACTTTGAGATAGTGTACCGTTGAGATATGAGAGACAGACACGCATGCGTTAAGGAATTTTGACTCACGCATAACCGGCTTTATTCTCTCAACCCTTATACGACTCCCTGTACCATACATTTGTCTTGTTGCTCCATCCATGCTCCGTGAGTTTTAGGAGAGTTGAAGGTAAAAATAACATTCGCGAGCATTGGAACACACAGGGGACAGTTGGCAGATTTGGAAAAAGATCGTTTGCATTTGTTTTGCGCACTGTCTTTGTGAATTTTATGCAATGACGCACACGAGTTAAAATGAATCGAAGGCAAATATTGAGACAATATGAATGCGTTAGGGGATAATTAGTTGTTTTCCCAGCACAATTTTTTTGATATATTTTTTATTTGTTTGTGGCTTTCAGTTTTTCCGTTTTTTTTTATTTTTTCTATTCATACTATACGGTCCAAAAATGTTTTTTGATTGAAATGAACTACGGGTTGAGTTTCATACTTCATCGTTAAATGGAGGTTTATAATACATGGAAGGTTTTATTGTAACTACATCCGGTATCCAATAACTCTACGACTTATCATGTATACTGTTCTATGCTTGAGTTTATCCCATTTTTATATTTTTATATCAACATCAAATGTATTAGTGAAAGTTAGGAATCGATGATGTTATATTTAGTTAAAATTTAAGCGATAAGTAGGTTGTGAAGCGTTAATGGAGGGAAAAACTTAAAGAATTTTATAATCAAATTGGTTCGCCTTAGGAAGAACATATTAATTACGAATTAATCATCTAAACTGATTCATCTAAATTTTATTATGGAATTGGTTAACCTTAGATAGAACGGATTAATTGTGGATTTATGTAACCTCCATTATTAATTATCTTAGAAGCGAATGAAACCAAATTCAAAACTGTTTGTGCTTAATTTCAATAACAACAGATTTTAATATAACTTATTTCAATCAAAATGGCAAGTGTCACATCATCGGTTTTAATCATTGATTAAAACACCACACGCTTCCAACATATTTTGGAGAATACGTTCTAAATTTATATTAAATGTTGTTGTTTATTCTAGGTTCTTTATTAAGTTTTATGTCGATGTGTTTTACATAACTTAATTTCTTCTAAGCGTGTAACGACGTACCGTAACCCGTAAGCTAACCCCTGTTGGCTTAACATAATTTTCTGTCGAAAGGTTCAAATAAAAATCCTTAAAACTAATAATCTCACGTTAACGGAGCTATGATTAAGCTGACACCATTTAAATGTGATATATTAAATTGAATAATTTCGAATGATGTCATTTCAGTTTCATCATGGATTTCCGCAAGCAACATTTGGAAGCCTTTCAGAAGAAGTACGGTATGAAATTGGGTTTCATGTCTGCTTTCTGCAAAGCAGCTGCCTATGCACTGCAGGATCAACCGGTCGTAAATGCCGTCATCGAAGAGAATGTAAGCGGTCTTTCTTAAAATATATTGATAATTTATCTCTAACAAGTGTTCGTTTGTACCGGCAGGAAATTATCTATCGTGACTATGTCGACATCTCGGTAGCGGTTGCCTCGCCAAAGGGTTTAGTGGTACCCGTGCTTAGAAATGTGGAGGGGATGAATTACGCTGATATTGAGCTGGCCATCGCCGGTTTGGCGAATAAGGCGAAGAATGGAACGTTGGCGGTAGAGGATATGGATGGTGGCACCTTCACCATCTCGAACGGTGGAGTGTTTGGTTCGCTGTTGGGAACACCTATCATCAATCCGCCGCAAAGCGCTATCCTTGGCATGCACGGCATCTTCGAGCGCCCGGTTGCTGTGAAGGGACAGGTGAGAAATGATAACACGAAAAGCATCTTTTGTTGGTTACTAATGGGTTCATTTTATATTCACAGGTTGTTGTCCGACCAATGATGTACGTCGCGCTGACCTATGACCATAGGCTGATTGATGGACGTGAGGCCGTCACCTTCCTGCGTAAGGTGAAGGCTGCCGTCGAGGATCCCCGAATCGTTCTGGCCGGCCTGTAAACGAATCATAAATCACTAACTGCGCCTGCGTTTACGACGAAGGATCTCCTTAATGAATCAAATTTGGACAAACAATAGAATTAACCATGAAATTGCAAACAGAATCATTGAGGCGACGATATCATCATGAACAGTTTTAAATGACAATGCGTTAAAAAAACACCAGCAATATACTGGCACACTGTTTCTTGCGAATCTTACTCTTCACCATCGCTCCCATTAATAGCTTTCAGTGTAGTGCTACTTGCTTTATACACGAACGGAGCACAAATTGTAGTCGACCTGGCAATTAGAGATATTGGCTTTGATTTGTACTGGAATGCGCAATGACAGTTACCCTGATAAGCTGTTGAGCTCCAGAATCCGATTATTTTCATTTTCAAGGAGTTATTGTTTTCTCACGAAATCAACGTACTCGTATTGTATTGACATTGTGAGAAACAAAATGCCTACAGTAATATTCGACGATGATTCTACTTCTACTAATAGTAGCAATACGGAAGTGGAGATTTCTTCAGCGTAACGTATAGGCCAAAATTATATACAAGCACATTGGTGTTTGAAATGTGTCTGGTGCTCTAATAGATGAATCGAAACACGGACGGCAGTACCGATAACTAGACTACGGTTGATTCGCGCTTGTACGTGAATAAAGTACGATAAACGATAAAACGTTGTGCTTAACATCATCATCTTAACTTGATAACATTTCGAGATAACCTTTGCAAAAAACGAAGCACGAGAATCGCAGTTTAGGTAGAGAAGTATTTATTTGAGTAAAATGAAATAATAAAAGTCCAGTATGAAACAACGTGTATATGTTTTCGTGTTCGTTCGGTTAATCGTAAAACGTTTTGCTTGGTACGAGGATTCTGAACATCGTCTGATTCTTCATACTCCGAAAAATGTCAAATTTGTAGTAAGTATATAACAATTTACAATTTTCTATGCGAAATTTGTAAAGCCGTTCGACATAACAATTTTTTCCGCCAGGCTTGTCAAACCCTTTACAATTAGCGAGCCATAATTTACTAGGAAAATTGAAAGGACTATCACAATTATCAAGATGAAAAAGGTGATGCTTTATTTTGAATAAGCGAGACGAATTCTGTTTGCCATTGTTGATTACCTTCGTTTAATTTGGAATTACATTCAAGTTATAAATTGATAGGGCTTTTTACTGTTCTAAACTGCGCATGTAGGTTGCTTTTGATATGTTAAAATGTAAAGCTTACATTTTTAACATAAAATGTTTCCCATGGAGAAAATAATCTTTATTAAAGCAATTAAGTAAAGGATAATGATGATTAAAGTGATCATTTACCTACACAATTACTAATTACTAACGATTGCAAATATCGTAAGAAATAATAATTCCACCAGGGTATGAAAATTCATAGTGTAACATAAATTAAGTTAATACACAATCTATTGTAATTAGTAACATTTTGATAGCTATTACAGATCAACGAAATTGGCGGATGTAGAATATATTGAGAAGTATTTTATCGTTTATAAATTGTAGGATATCAATTTGTCATTCTGTGTTACGACAGATACCGTCAATAAAAGATTTCAAGGATCAGCCATTCTGCAATTGATACTAATTAAGATTAAGTTAGAAGCAGCAGCACAGGAGAACTAAGGCAGGTCACATATTTTAAATATTAGCTCTGCAGCTATTAAGCAAAACCCTATAAAATAAAGATCTGTCGCCAATTTATACACGCCAGTTTTTCATTTTGTCTGTAAACTTTTGTTGAATTAAATATTAGGGAGAGATGTTGGTATTACAATAATTTCAATCCATGTATACTAATGTTTATCTTCATCTTCTTCTTTTTCTTCTTCCGGGAGACGGTCCGAATGGGATGATGGTACCGGTAGTGTCGTGTAAAGGACCGGCGCCGCTAGCACTACACCACCGGATCGCTCAATGTGTATCTAATGTGTAAAAACGATTATGTAAAGAAAATTTAAAAAATCGTACAACGTACACAATTTTTATATCTTTTTGGACAGTAATGCTGGTTTTGTGTTTTACAAGAGTGTACATACGCAAATACGGTACATTTAAGACATAACTTCATCGATTTTTGTCGCTTAAATGCCTTTTTAAATGCTATGAGAGGCCATAAAATACATTTCGACTATTATCTTACAAGGTGTAAGAAAGTTTAACGATACGATTTTTATGACATCGAAACGATTTACTTACTCATTTATTCTTCCGGAATCTGAAAAAAGTTGTTTTTTTTTTCTTGTTAAAATCTCAACAATATAAAATGTGCACTACACTACATGGTGTTGCCTGGTGTCAGCATCCATTCTTGTTCTTTAAATTTTCTATTGGTATTTCCAGAGCAGATCATAAAAAAAAACAATACGCAAAAACACTTAACATGCGACAGTAGCGACCGAGCACATTAGTGTCGGAAGTTTTGTCATAAACCATGAGATATGAGCGAATGATTATGTTTTATTGCGACTTTAGTTTCGTGCTCCTTTCGCCGTTTGGCAAAAATCAGTAAAGATGCGACGATGTTGAGACGTAGGAAAGAAATTGAAGTTCGAGCGCAGAACGACATTTTGATGTAAAATGAGTGCATTTCGTTGAACAATTTCACAATGGCTGCAAAACAGCCACAGCGATGTACAGGAGTGCAGTGGAAGGGCGTCATAAGTAATAAATTTGAGCTAAAGCGTAGTTTGTTCAGCTCTCAGTGTTTGTGTAAGCGCTACGAGGAGATGAAAGTGAGGATGAATAAAATAACACTCTTTTTATACGATAAGGAGTCTGAATACAATCATTCTTTATTCGGTATCATAAAATTTCATGGGTCTACAGAACTATTTTTCGGTTACATTTTTTTATTCATAGTAATATTGTTTTATTTTGATACTCTTTTTTCTTGCCTGCTATATTTTTGAAAAAAAAATTTTTTAATAGTGCTATGTTCTTTGTGATTCTTTTATTGCTTCATGGTATTGTTTGATTTGTTTGTTTTAACAAATTGAACGAATTCTGATTTATCATGTTATTTATCCATGTTAGTTTACCATTGTTACATATTAATATTTAATTAAAGTTTTCTTTTTGACAGGGTCTAATAAGATTAATGATTTGGCTATTAAATTTTAATACATCTTCTTCTCTGTAAATAAATTCGCTCAGTTCCATTTGTTCCACAGTAAGAATAAAGTTTGCTATCGCAGCTAGGCTGTGAATGTGACGGGCGTATTTTTGGCCACCGTTTATATCTCTTCATTATGTTTTCTAGTTTCCTGGACAACCTTTTTGGTATGGCACAATTAAGATAAGCTCATTCAATCCCATTTGAATGACTGTTATGGCCAGGATGTGTTTTTGGTGCTATTGTCCACTTTACAAGAAAACGTGTGCTACGTCTGTAGACAATTTTCCTTATCCTGGTCCCTTTTTTGGACACGGGCGCTTTGTTTGCTAATTAATTTCTTCACGGACAGTGAAACTGACCCACGAGACAAACATTCCTAAGACAGAAAACTGGTCGGGTGTATTGTACGAAAAGTGTGTCACGGATTTTGTACGTCGTATGACATGGCCCAATACCAGTTATGAGTTTTGCCAACATTTTGGATTCGTTCGAATAGGTTATTTCACTATCGTGATTTTGATTCCATTCAACTGTTGAAACGGTCTAACAGAGAGGGGCCCTGCTTAGAGCCACGTGGTTTGGTGCAGTTTAAGCTATTTGAATCAGGCCCATCCCATTTTTGTGCGTGTTTCGGTTGTCGTTACTCTTCTATTTCGAGCAAGGGTTCGTTTCTGGACCGCTTGCGATAGGAGTCGATTCTAACTGGTATAAGGGGAGGATGTTAATAGAGGCCGCGGTTTATCGAAGAGGGTTTACATTTGAAACGAATGTCACAAGAGCATGTTGTGCAGCTGGTTGTGATTTGCGTTTTTTGTTTTCACGATAAATAAGATGGTTTTCTACATTCGGAGCCATCGATTTGAATCAGTAGACGATTTTTTACAGAACATTGGTAAATTATTAACTACCGCAGTAAACGCCGACCAAAACATTACAAAATGCAACACTTTTTTTCTGCGATTCGATAACTTCTTGATAGTTAAGGTATGTTTTTGTATAAGCACGTATTGATGTGGTTATTTCCTTATACTAACATGATTTTATGACATTTGCATATTTGTTCGTAAGATCTTTTTGATTTCAACTTATACTGTGCTTCCTTTGAATAATGTGTTCGTTCTTGATTTACATGTATTTTTTAGAGTTTTTGTAAAGTTTATTTTAGGTAACAATGTCATATTTTTATGATTTTAATACGGTGACTTTACTGTGTATTGTTCTTTAAGCTATACGCGTTCCTTAGTATTGCTGAGCACAATATCAGTAAAGATGATGCATTATCACCGTCATCCTAAATAGCTAAAACTTTTTTATCTACCAAGATAAATGACGCTTGGAATAATAAGATTGAATAAGTTCCAATTTTACGGGTTTTTATGTTCCAATTTTGTGGGACTCCTGTCTCATAACAAACTTATTATGAGAAGGGAGTTTTAGAATTTTGACTTCATACAATGCCGATTACATTATTTGCTTCTTTATAAGGCACTTAAAATATAGTTTAGAATAGAATAGCTGTTGAATGACTGCAGTATTTACTTTTTGTGTTATGTTGAGTGATTAATCTTGTGCGCTAGGAGTATTTTTTGCAAAGAATTTCTATTTCAATTATTCTAGCATTGATTTAATAAGAATGAAGTATGTATGGTTTGTTTTTCATTTGATTCCGTTGTTTCCTTTGTGTCACAGTATTTCTTGTTTTTCTTCGTTAACGTAGGTTCGGTTATGTATTTGTGAAGTTGAGCGTATATTTTCCAGGGCCTTACTTTAATTTACATTGAAAAACAAATCGCCGGTAGTTCAATAAAGTAGGCTTATGATTATAATGACAAAACTGACTGATATTTTTGCATGATTGAAACTCTAAGTCATATTTCTTCGAATTTTCGCGTTATCTTCTTCTATGCTTCTTCTGATGACTTTTGTATGTCGTTTGGAGTAATCACCACTCTTTGAAATCACTCACATTGTCAATTAAGAATATTCATTGAAAATTACGTTTTAGTTAACTTAAGCTCACCCCTGTTCAACTATACATAGTCTAATAATTATCTAATTATCTTATTATAGAAGTGTACTTAATAAAAATTGAAAAGAAAAATATACTGTGAACGCAGTATTGTTATTTATTTTTACAAGATGAAAACAAAGCTTCACGAGATAAATATTGAAAATGCGTCAATCAGTAGTTCAACCGTGGTATTAAATGTTCGTATTCAAAGTACGAGTATGTATGGTGATGGGTAGTGGTATGTTTTTAATTATGCGGTTATTAAAGCAAACAACTATTGCAGATAATTTAAATGTATGTAAGTTTTAGTACATTTACATTTTTGTAGTTAATTTCAATAACTTTAGAAAGGGTTGTTTAGCGAATCCTGTGGTCGAAGCGAGTTGAAAAAAAAACAGAAACAAGATAGTAAGAAATATAACGTTATTAAAAACGAATAGAAAGGAAAAAAGCTCATAAAAATAAGTTTCAAAAAATTTCACAATCAAGACACTCGGTTGTATTAAATATTGTACGCACCTAGTAAATAAACTCCTCGAAGGAGCCCAACTTTTTGCACACGGGGGTGAGTTTTATCTCCAAGTTTTTTCCGGGCTGAGAAATCGAGTATCGATCAGTACGAATTACGAAATTTGCTTCCATACAGCAGCATATGGGCTTTCTACGGTCCGTTTCGAATATGCTCTACTTCGATAGCATAATTGTTTCTATTATGATTTCCCAAGCGAAACATTACTAAGATATTTTACCGGAAGAAGACCAATTTGTCGTTCCGATTTGTATAGGTTTACTTTGAGTTTCAATAGAAAGGCTACTCGTAAGATACTTGACATAAACTTAACCTTAAAAACCGACCGGGAAATAAAAACGACGTTTCTTTTGAAATATTATGTCGAACGTTTTTCCTTCTAAACAGAGGTTTGATCACAGATTTGCTGTTCGTTAATTGGTTTTTGCGTCACCTGTTTGAATTTTTATTGCTGCTATTATCGAACGTGTAAACTAGCCCTAGCTGTTTTTTTAAATCCTACTGAAGGGTTGTAATCAATGAGTTTATTCATAACATTTAAATGACTTTACCTTACAGCTCCTTGCAAGAACCAGCAAACGTAAGCAAAAAGATTTCCTGCCACATGCCAATATCATTTGCCAGCCTATTTTTTGGGACCGTTGGAAAAGACGTGTCTATAGATGAAGTTATCCTTATGAACCGTAGCATCTTGAAAGAAAACTTTCAAATCCTTGGAATAACCCGATTTGGTGGACTGTGTTTGCCAGTGTTGTCTAGAGTGAGAAGGAGGATTTCTTTTGCATGGTTATTCATTCGTCTTATGGACAAGTTTCATATCGTTAGGTTTCTCTCGATGGGGCAGAGGGGCTAATTTGTTCGGTGCACTCAAAATATGCAAATTTTCGGTAGCTGGTCTGCTTGCAAAGGCCGTCTTTACTTTCGAAATGGCTCCCAACTTTTTAGAACCCGTAGATTAGGCGACGATGATGGCGGAAGGTCTCCCAACCGACGGACAGTGAAGAAGGAATGCAAACTTTTTCATCGTCTTAAGTCAGTCGCCTTTGCTGCTCGGAACGTCGCCGGATGCCAGACACTGGGTCCGGTGAGTAGATGTGTTTTTTAGACTGTACAACAAGTATTAATCCAAATCTTACTGCCTAGTTTCTGGTAACGTTTGTTTGTAAACAATACTGTCTAATTGAGCATCCGGAAATCGTTTTCTTGCTGCACCAAGACGTATAACTTTGTTTTGCGTGTTGCGTTTTCTATAACTTAAACTGGTATGCTATGGAGAGACTTGTTGTTTTTATGTAATAGTTACTCTTAGTGGAATTTTTTTGTCTACTTCATAATTTCTTTATAATGAATTGATTATGTACCAATTTCTTGAACTGTAAATTAACTGTTAATATGATTGAACTGAGCAGTAGTTCTGTCTGAACTTTTAACTATTCATATTATTTTGCATTCGAAAACTTCCTGTACTATATTTCAAAGACTCAATTTGAATTTAGTTGTTAGTGTGTGTCTGGTATCCCTATTCCTCCCCGGGCAGTTTTCGAGCAATCAAGAACAAAAAACAAAACCTTTCTCACACAAATTAGCCAAAACCAAGGGGTGTCCTGTAACTTAAGCGAAAGAAAACATAGATTGCTTGACAGCATCTTCAGCAACGGTGTGCAAGGGTATGCGCTTTTGAGGACAACTCACACCCCCTGCTCGTATCCTCTAAAACCCAACCCGAGCCAACCTTCGGAAAGTGATGTGATTTTAAAGTGAAAATATCTTGTCATTCGCTATGGATGCATCGCTCCGTTCTGTACGGGCCAGAGCAGAGCGAGCGGACTAGCGAGCACTTTTCCGAAAGGGAAATTTGTTTGAAGACACTCGAGAATGTCGTTTGCGAGGAAATAAGTTTCTGCTATCTTTTGCAACAGGGCCAGTTTTTGGTGTGTTTGGATGTAAGCAGAACAGTAGCACCAACGGTGACGAACTTTCTTGCCACCAGTCTCTGTAACCGAAGCGAGACCGTAGGTGGTGCTCCGTGGTCAGTCGTTTTGAGAGGTTAATTAACAAAATATTTCGTTCGCCTGCTATTAAGGAATAATTTGATTACATTTCCGTGCATTGGAAAAGAGATTCTTCTTGTATTTTGGCTGCAATGAGGTCGATGTCTTTGCCGGAAATTGTCTCTACCGAAAGGAGTTTCGCCAATGGTTCGGTTCAACGGGCGAGAGGGGAAGCGTTCGTTTTAGTGAATTGCTTTTGACGAATTTTTTGTCACTAGCTTATGTTTTGTTTTGCTTGTTTACCTTTTTCTATGATTATTAATGGCTTTATGATGGTTTTTCACAACCTACTCAGATATATTTTTTTACCGAATGGGTATTCTCTTACTTTTGTTTTTCCTCTTATGGGGTTGATGAAATAATTTATGCCTCATCGTCATTTTAAGTAAATTATGTCTTCAATGTAACCGTAGTTTGGTTTCTGCTGCATGTAACGCTATTTATCTTTGGATTTTGGATTTCTTTTTTATTGCTTTGAATTTGAATCAGTTTGAATTTTTATGCAACAGTATGCTTTTGATTAATAAATTTCGTTTATCCGATAACTGCTGTGCATATGACTTAATTAGCTTCTTTAATCTTTAATGTTGATTTGACATACTTGCTTAGTTATTTTACATTTCAATCTTCTTTATTTAATTTATGCTTCTTTTCTTTTGTTGTGTTATTATATTTTTGGATTTGGATGTTGAGTTAGGTTTCTTTGTTGGTTTTGCAACTATATTTCCAATAATGTATGTTTTAATATTTCGTTGTACTTACGAATAGTGCTTGGGTCTGAATTTGAGATTTTGTTATGTTAGTTATCTTTCAATCCATTTTTATCGTCTTTATAGAATTGTTGGTAAGCCGATGATTTTGCTTTCTTGATATGAAGTATTAGGATTATCTTCGTCCGAAGCTATTCATTTGCATTGAAGTGTAAAACCTGTGCCCTCTTGCCTCTATGGTTGTTGTAGTTTTGGAGATTTGCTATCTGTGAAGATTTGCTACTTGCTGAGAATGGGTATAGATTTCGTAATGATATGATAAACCCTGTACGTAGCGTGCATCAACTCAAAGCGCACCAAAGACGATCCTTAAGTCTGTTTGTGAAGTTTTGCGCGATATTGGTTGTGGGGTGGATTTTGCATCAAAGAGAATTTCTTCTATTTTGAAAACGAGACCTTTCTTCCTTCTTCCTCTCGTCCTCTTTTCTCTGAAAATTTCGATGTGTCCGAACACGAAATCCCGAATAACTCCAAATAGCACGATAGACCAAATTCCATGAAATTCTGCAATGTTATTAATATTTGATAGACCACATGATCGTTCGTCGTCTGCCGATGCCTGCCGAAATTGTTTTCGTTGTCTTATGGTTTTGTCTGGTCAGCAATAAAAGGGAAGATGGCCTGTTTATAGTTGAGATTTTTATCGCGGTTTTTGAAATTTTCTGGCCTACATGGTGTATTGTTATAAGTTTCTTCGACTCAAATGGTTTCTACCGGTGTTTGAAAGACCCGATTATACGGATACCAATTTTCTTACGCGTAGATCTGCATGGAAGGAATGAAAAATGAAATATTATCCCTTTCCACCTACAGACACAACGCACGGTTTCTGTCTGTCCATCCTCTGGCTAACCGAATGGCTTGAACAGAATTTGCGGCGTGCGTCGAAAGCCTTACGATGGAAAAACACTTTCCGTCCCGTTCTATAGAGTTCTGCGCCTTACGTTTTGTTAGATTTGCTGAAGGGTTCATTTTGACCGTCCTTGAGTTTAAATGCATTTAATAATTTGAGAAATGTTATATAGAATGAACTATCATTTTTTGATTAATGAAAAACTGGATAACAATAATTACTTTTGTAATACAAAGCAGCAAATCGATTATTTTAGTCCTTGTACCGCTTTTAAAAATATTGAGATTAATTTGGATTATTGTGTAATATATTAAAATGTTTAAAATTATGAGATATTTTCGATTTTGTTATAGACATTTTCAGTAGATATTTTAAATACATTGGTTTTGCAGATTTTCGTTTTGTTTAGTTCTTAGGAGTAGCCAATTTTTTGATTAATTAAATAACGTTTCGTTTTACTTGGCAGTTCTTGTGCAACCCTGTCTAGAAATAGAATAAAAATAAAGAACCATTTTAATACTTTTCTTCTTTATAAACCCCGTACGTTGTGTGCATCGACTCGGAGCGCGGGTTACCCGGCAATGCTCATGGATCATTTGAAACTAGTGTTAATCAGAAACAAAATCAAGAAACTAAATAGGATAAATACAAAAACTGGATGCCTTCTTTCGGGACCAACCATATGTTATGTTATTTTAGCCTAAACTGGATTTGCTCAATCTCAATCATTGTATTACGAATAAAACTGTTTATTTTATATAAAAAAGAGTATCGTTTTCAATATATAATCAAAGGGTTGTTCAAACTAATAGCTTCAATTAACGACGTTCCCGAACGTTAACTATGATCGAGTCAAGTAATAAAGACTTTTAGAAAGGTATTTTAGAAAGCCAAATGCTTTAGTTGTGTAGGTTTTATGTACAAAATAAGCTAAAAAGTGCTTGCTTTTCCAGCCATTTCTTTATATAGCCTAGTTATTTGAAGTGGATCAAACATTTCATTTAAAAGTTCACCTAACAAGTTTACATTTTGAAAAACATTACTGTCAGGATGTATAAATCAGCGCTTTGCAACAATTTAAATAATTTCATTATATATCAACGTTTAAATTTGTGGTTCCTTTAGGATTTCACATGGATTTGCAGGTTGATTGATTTTGTATACAATAAATTTAACTATTTTCAACATTTTATCGATTAGTCTAAATCGTTTATCTGTAAGTCAAGAAGCTTAAATTCGCATTGGGTTGTTCAATTTCAGAACAAAAATAGATTCGGTTCGATTCGCTCGATTATTATATTATTTTGTTTATTAGACCAAGACTATTGCATCACAGACAAACAAAGAATGTTTTCTTCATCAAGATTTTGTATAACCGTTGCAACGTTTTGAGCTTTGTTACTTTTTATTATTTGTTTGTTTTGCAAACATTGCTTTTAGTATTTTTGTTTACTCTCCATTACTATTTCAATTTAATAACAAAAGATAATTATCACATTTTTCCGATACCTCAGCTTGGCTGGCACGTTTTTTCTATTCATCATTGTATTTAGATTGTTAACAAATTTCAATCGAATTGAGGCAACATTGTACTTTTGAATTAAACTCGAGAAGTAGTTTATTCCTCTCGTTAGCGCAAATATGACGTTGGAGTAAACTGGAGTGTCCCATGCAGCATGCTTGTGCGTTGTGTAAATGAGTGAGTGTAAGGAACAGTCGTTTAGAACTGAATCACGTTATTCGAAACAAAACATTCCAGTTTTTGTTTATTGCTATTGTTTCTTGTTTCTGGCGATTGGTGTGTTTATACGAGTTTATCAATTTTCATTGAAATCGTGAAAAGAGTTCGCGATTTTGATCGGAGATTATGTAGAAAGGGTTTGTGTTAAAATAAAACAAACTGTTACTATCATTACGTAAAGTACGTTGTACATCTACAAACTAAATCCTGAGTAAGATCCTATTCATTTGTAAAGTTGTTTGTTGTTATAAGCAAGACAATCTGTTGTATACATTTTTGATGGGTGTACTCAAAAACGAAACATGGTTAATGCTTTACCTACTCTATTTATATGGGTATATTGTTTTCATGGTTTGTTAATATTGAGAAAAGCAAAACCCCTGGCCAACCTGGTGGAAGTGTTACTTTTCAATGTTAGTTAATTGCAGTGGTATCTGATTCTGTCTTTGAAAAGTTGAGTTGAGTTGAGCTTAAGCACTTAAATTAATGTAATATGTAATATTTGATAACATAAAATTGGAGCGATGCATACGTTTGAGTGTAAGAGGATGTGGGTTAGTGTGTTGTTAATTTTGTGTTTTTCTCTTTGGATTTGGGGTTTAACATTTTTTGTTTTATCTTCGGTAATTTATCGGTTCTGGTTTGTTTTTTAAACTCTTTTATGTTTTTAAGAGCAACCATTGACATTTGTTGCGATTTTGTGTAAATTATGTGTCTTTTTATGATGTATCGAGTGATTGGGCGAAAATATAAACAAAACAGTAATGAGGTTTCGGTTTCAAATCAAAATAACTAAATATCAAACGACTCAGTCCAAACATAAATCCAATTAAAGCAGACTCAGCTCGACTAGCTGCTGATGCTGCTGCTTTTCAACGAACGAAAAATAATAATATTGGTTATACTTCTCTGCAAGCTTGATACTTGAAGCTTCAGGATGGAAGCTTGCCCGATGCGGTGTCCTGTATCCCACGCTGATGACCGGCCGGATCACAAACACCGCAAACACACGCTTTGCTGTCAGATCTGATGTCTTTTCCAAACTATGGGAAACCTGCTGCTGTTGCTGCTGCTTCTTTGATAGGGGAAAATCGAGAAATCGGTGTTTTCCCCTTTAACGTTTTCTCCTCCACGCTAAAGGCTGCCGATTTTCCGAACCACTGTGCCGAAACCGAAAGGGGAGAGTTTTCTCCTACCCGACGAACGTTGATTTTCTCCGCTATGGAGGAGTAATGTAAAGAACCGTATATCGTTTTCTTTTGCAGAGGCTGTTTTTCGACGATGATTTTGTACGTATTTTTCACGACTTTTCATAGGACGATTGAGATATATCAATGTGGGTGTGTGGGAGTATGTGCATGTGAGATTTTGTTTCGATTTTACGCGCGTGTTTGCGTGCTCGTGGATGGCACGTGCTGGAGTGCTCAAGTATTGGCCTTTCCTTGAACGATGCGGCGCTTTCCTTGCGCCAATTCCTTGCGGTCGATGCCTCATCGACATACTCGTCGCTGTGAAGATGGACAAGATGGCGTATCAATATTTTGGTTCACTGAATGCGCGCATTCGTTTGGCGTAGTAGTTTGCTACGGCATTTTCTTCTGCTGGCCAGGGGTGAGCTTTATCTTATTAACCGTGGCTTATTTTCAATGAACATTCTTCGGGATGTTCTTTTCCTTCGGTGATTTGAACGAGCTTGATTATCCGTGTTCGCACGACGGTTTTTTTCGACGGAGCATTCGTTGTTTGGATCAATAACAGGACATTTTGTTGTTGCTGTGGTTGAGGTACATGTTTTTGGTGGTCACTGTTAGGGCAGCCGGTTTCGATCAATGTAATAACATTGCAAATATGATGGGTCACTTTAATTAGTTTTGTTTCACGATGGTGGTTCATCCGTGCATTTGGTTCATTTTTATCTTCTTCGTGTTTGTCGGAGGTACGTGTTTCGATGAATCATTTTCCAAATATGATGTTGCAAATATTTTTTCGTTGGATGAGTTCGTTCAACTCCTTCTATCTGGAAATTGTAGAATAAAATCGTTTTAGTGCAAAGAACAAACAATAAAACACAATTTTGAAACTAATCATGTTGTTTGAGAAGCTTAGCTTATTAATCAGGAAAAAAATATCTGTTGTCTTCGTCTATAGTGAATACATTATTCACTTTGTTTTCAAATGATGTTAAAAAACATAAATTTTCGCTTCAACTTTCGATGAACTTCATTACCACTTTTCATTACCTTGTTTTCCATTTTAATGAGGTTCAACGTCACTTTATTCACACCATTTTAAACTTAAACTCAGATGAAATAACTATTGCCGAATTGATTTCATTACAGAACTGGTTTAGCGACCGAGTGTGTAGTTTGGTTCCATCTTTGCAATACAGATTTTTTTTTGCCATTATTATTTTTCACTTTATTTGAACGCTGTAGATTTGGTGCACAAACTGTTTTTGAAGAGTTTGCATTTTTATACTGAATTAACTGCACTATTTCACTGCACGAGTCACAAAGTCACTGCACTGCATTCGGCACATGCACGAGACACATGCGTCTGCGCGGTCCGGTTCATGGAACCGAGTGTTGCACTAAAGTCCAACATTTCCATCATGGAAATACGGTCGAAGCGCAGGATATCACCGGAGAATAAAGTGATGTTGAACGGTAGATGGACTTGAGCGAACTGATTTTCCTACTCAAACCATGCTCAGCAGGAAAATGTTGTCCACCAAAATCATGGTCAAGATCGCCGATCCAGCAGCCGGTTTTAGCGCGTCTGATGAAGAGCACAGCATCACTATTGACTCTCTTTTCCTACATACGCGTCATTCGATTCTCCGAAAGGGGACCGACAAGGACAGCATCGGGTGGTACTGGTTTGGAGGAGCCGGTTTTTTTGTTGTATTGTACAGCCTCCAAGGATAACGGATGCAGTGACCACACCTGGACCACTAACGAATTATTTGGAATTTTCTCGAACGCTAGTCATGGATAGGAACAAGTTTTTCCAGTTGCCTCGCAATTACACAGAAATAAGAACAGGAATCTTGTTTTTCGATGCAGATGTGCACAATAGTTGCTCTCCTGGTTGACGCTGGGAACGGATGTACAGGATGTATATGACGCTTGGATGCTGTTGCATGCTGCTTGGCTTGGTTGGATTAACAATTTGGCGGACGTTAGTGTGGATTGTATTGGTTACATTTTTTGTATTGTGACTAGTTTTGAAAGAAACGTCATTAGCATAATATTTTAGCTCCGATTGAAACGGATATACTTTGCATCGTCGGGCATGTTGGTTTGCAATCGAATAGGCTTGAGCGGTAACTTAAATTTTCATCCGAGATGCGGTATAGTTAGATGAAATGGGGTTCGCTGAAGTGTAAGTCATGAAAGAGCTATAATCTGGCAGTTACAATCAAATCGTTTTTCGCTTTAATATATTAAAACAGATTTGGTAGAAATCACTAATTTTCAAGTAACAAATTATTGTTATGTTAATATTAACTTTGATCTGTTGACAAGCAATTTATGTATGTAGTTATGAGAATTTTTTGACGGGTAGTTTGTTTGATATAATATTGCAATACGTTCAAGCATTCAATATCTTTGATTGTTGGTGTAAAAGAAGAAGAAATGTATGGACTTATATTCATTAATTGTATTGTTTTTTAACATGTATTCACTTTCAATGAAAAATATCCTTATCAAATTGCAACACTTAAAGAATTTAATTTCCGGTAAGTTGATCTGCTCGGTTGCATAGAATTTAAAATTGTGTTGATGTTATTTGATTTTGTCATTCCTTATGGAACAAAAAAAATCAAATAAATCAACCAAAAATTTAACTAAGGGTTAAGGGTTTTCAGACATTTCCTCTGAAAACATAAAGCACAGGTAAAATAAAAAATAAATATGAATCTACAATCAACCGTTGTGATGCCTTGTACTTGTGTACAATAAGTGAGTTGTATGCAACAACATGTTTTCAATATGCACAATGGTCAATTTCAATGAGCTAATCATTTTTTAAATATTAAATTATTATCCTTATGATAGGATTTTTATGCTATAATCAATACCTTGAAACGAATAATATCTATAATTTTATCTGAATGACAGTAAATGAACATATACGATTGTTTGATAGTTATTATTAAGAGGATTTATTGAACAATAAAATTAAAATAAAATTATGTTCATTTTATTTAGTTAATTATTATACGTTCAAGCTAATATTAAAAAAAAACTTTCATATCAATTAAGTGTAGTCATGTCATCATAATCAGTTATTGTAACAATAAAATCAGGAACTTCATTTTAAAACACAATAATAATACGGAAAAATAATATAAAAAGATTTTTTACTGTCATTTTACCACCATCACTAGCTTTAATAGCTTCTGGCATTAAAATAACTGTTTATAAAATGTTTGATTTTTCATATTCATATGACTAACCTTTTGACGATAAAAATAAAGCCATCATTCATAAATTCAAACCGAATTTATAATTGTGATAATTTTTAAAAATATTATACTGTATTTTTTTAAATTATCACAATTATAAATTATAAATAAATTGTAAATGTTTCCTAACATAATGAAAAAACATTGTTTCAAAAAGTGTTTTTTGCTGCACTGAGTTATAGTCATTGTATTTATTAGATTTATATTTGCTGCCATTATTTTAAATTTTAGGATGCTCTTGAATAATTAAAGTACAACAAAAAATAATCATAACAATGAGCTAATATGAAACAAATGCAATATGAAATTTATGGTTGTATGTTTATGATGTAATCATAAATTTTAAACATTACAAGGATATAAATATAAGGATGAGGGCATTAAAAAAAATAGTCTGATGTTGTACAACATTTTCTTTTCCACATTCTAAAAGATAATTATCATCAAGGAAGAAATGGAGAACAACATAAAAATCCCTGCTGAGTGCTATTATAAATTAAACTAAAATCTCCCTTCACGGCTGTTATCGTCCTTCAACTCATTTCTCTTTGCTGTCTATAGCTCTTTACTTCTTCTTCTTCTACTTTCAACAATCTCTTTTAACTTCCAGAAGCGAATTCGACAATCTTGCAGATACAATACACACACACACACACACACACAT
>JXXB01026594.1:0-18495 GCA_000956275.1 Anopheles koliensis | reverse complement strand
GCTTGTGTTACGCGAATACAAATCGTACGGAATCTGTGGCGGAACCTTCCAACTCCAAACGTCTATTAAAGCAACAAACGTCAAAGTCAGCTGTTCCCAAATCAAAACAACCGGTTTATTCTGGTGTTCTTCGCGAGACCAAAAAACTGTGCCATGTTTCTGCGATTGTTTCGAAAATATTCTACCGCCAAACTTACGCACGATTTGCGGCTTTACGATGGACGACTTAAGGATAAGGTGCCACTGCAAATTCAACATAACAAACCATACTTCTCGTTCTATACATGTGGACCCACGGTGTACGATGCGGCACACATTGGTCACGCAAGTTGCTACGTCCGATTGGACATTATTCAACGTATTCTACGCCACCACTTTCGATTATCACTGGTTACAGCGATGAACATAACGGACATAGACGACAAAATCATCGTGCGAGCTCGGGAACAAAACAGCGACTGGCTGCAGTTGGCACGCCGGTATGAGGAAGAATTTTGGAGCGATTTGAAGCAGCTAAATGTTTGTGCTCCCGATGTGAAGTTACGCGTAACTGAGCACATACCTGCGATTCTTCGTTTTGTACAGACACTTGTCGATAAAGGATTTGCGTATCCAACCGCTGATGGTTCTATTTACTTCCAAACGAGTAAATATAAGCCGTACGGTAAACTGCAGAAAGTAGTCATCGAACCGGCGACTGAACCGCTCGCCAAAAGCGATAAACGCCATCCAGCCGATTTCGCCCTTTGGAAAGCTTCGAAAGCTGGTGAACCATACTGGACGTGTCCCGAGGTTGGAAACGGTCGACCTGGATGGCATATCGAATGTTCCACTCTGGCATCGCATCTCTTTGGCAGTGGATTGGACTTTCACGCCGGTGGACTAGATCTGCGCTTCCCACATCATGAGAATGAAGAAACGCAAAGCTGCTGCTACCATGACGTTGACGATTGGGTAACCCATTGGCTGCATACCGGTCAGCTGCACCTCGAGGGCCAAACGCACAAAATGTCCAAATCACTCAAGAACACGATAACTATCACGGAGCTGCTGCAGGAGTACAGCGCGGACGAATTCCGTATACTTTGTTTGCTGACACACTACCGAAGCGTGATCGAGTACGGTCCGGAAGCGATGGCTACTGCGCGAAATGTGCTGCGAAAGTTCAGCAGCTTCTTCAATGACGTCAAGGCACACGTCGATGGACTGAAACCGGCAACGTATGATTCAACCAGCACGGAAAATTTGCTGATGAATCTCGCAGAAACGCGTACTAGCGTGAAGCAATTTTTAAACAACGATTTTAACACAGCAAACTCAGTTTTGGCATTGGGCGAGCTAGCTTCAAGCGTACAGCGGTTAATAAACAGTGGTGATCAGGGTGGATGTACGCCGATAGGTTCATCAAATGTCGGAGCCGTTCTAGCGGTCAGCGAATATATCCGAGGGGAACTTAGTGCTTTCGGACTGGAATCGCTCAACAAACACGCCTCTAACGCATCGATCAGTGGAGCTGCACAATCGTTTGAGCAGCTTGTCGAAGCAATTGTGAGCGCTAGAACCGAGGTAAGATCGCGAGCGATGGCAACCAAGAATGCGGAACTATTTAAAGTGTGTGATTTGCTGCGGGATTGTCTAAAAATGTCCTGTGTAGAGATAAAAGACCACGGTAAAACATCTTCCTGGAGTTTACAAGAGAGACGATCGAAATAAAATAACGTTGCATTTAAAGCACGGTTAAATTGTTAATTTGTGATAATATTTTCAGTGCAGTGCATTGAATTTAAACAATCAATACGTAATATTTGGTGCTTAAGAATAATTTGAGAACTAATGAAACACAAACTTATATTTCACGATTTATTATGATGATTATGAGAGACTGCTCTAGTAAACCACACACCGGACACACGATGGTATGAGAAATTGCGTACTTCTTTCACTTTTCCTATCGTGATTGTATGTGTCCAACTCTGGCGTACCGTATCGTCTACTTTAGTTTATCCTCCAAGTCCTTCAGTCGACATTTCACCTCCGGCGCGGTGTCCTTCTGCAGCTGTTGCAGGATCTGAGCAAACGTTTGGCGCACCAAACCCAGCTCCACATCGACCGCACTGCTTCCGGTTTCCTTCGCCTTTAGCTTCTTCGTCAAAGTGAGCATCACATTGAGCGCTTCCTTTTTCAGGCCGGTATGTGGGATCGCTGTATGGAGAAAGGGGAAGACATTGTTCGTCCAATTACAACATTTTCTAAATTCCTCTAATCACATACCGTAAAATTAAACCTAATTCACTATATTATACAACCATAAACATGACCAAAATCGAACTTACCAGCCACTTCAACGATCGCGGAAAGCACGATGCGACATATCGTCTCCAGTACGTTCCCATCCGCTGCAACCTCCCCCGTATCCACCTTCGCCTTCTTCTCCGTCCCAACATCTTCACCTTCCACTCCACCAGCATCCGTATCGTCTTGTGTCGAGCGTAGCAGATACAGGCGGTCTAAAAACCGACCCAGCGCCTGCAGCAAACACAGCTGGACCGGGCGCGTATTCAGCTTCAAACACTGGACACACTTCTCGACGAACATCCGCTGGTAGCGCCGCTGCGTTTCGAACGACCGCTCTGGCCACGCCTTGCCCAGCGTTTCGCATACCGTCTCCTTCAGCTGGACGGAGATCAGCATCTGTTTGTTGCGCTCTTCCGACGTACTGTCCGCCGATCCGGCACCATCCGAATCTTGCTGCAACTGGTGCTGCTTGTCCAGCAGATGCCAGACCATGTTGTACACCTCCTCGAACCGATCCACCTCCTTCAGCTCGTCCAAAATGTTGCCCAGCGAGCGAAGAGCGTGCGTGCGGTAGATCGGTTCCTCCTTGCGGCATTCTTTCATCACCGCGTCCACGATCCGCTCGGCATGGTTCGTTGCCTTCGGGTCGAGCTTTTTGCACAGGCTGGCCAGCCCCTGCAGCAATCGTTCCTTGCCCTGGAACGTGCGGCCACTGACGTTGTTCAGGATCAGCTCGATCAACCGGTAGCGCACCGTATCGTCCAACGTGGCACTCAGCTTCGACGCGAGCGTGTTCGTAGCGGCACCAGCCTGTGCCTTCAGCAGCCAGGAGGGATTGTTGAGGTTCGTCTCGAGGATCGTTACGATTGCGTCCAAATTCATGCGCAAACCCGCATCACCCGTGTTGATGTCGTGCCACAGCTCCTGCCACAGTTCCACCGTGGAGCGTGTATCTTCCGTAATCTCCTCGTGCATGGCAAAAAACACCAACGGCAGCACGTTTGCACTATAGTCCTTTAGCACCTCCTGGTGCCGTTTGTTGATCGCCTGTATCGTTAGCGGGACCGCTTTCGAACGCGAGGCCGCCTGCTGCTCGAAGTAAAGTTCCTCCAGCTTACCGAACAGCCGCTCGATCGATTGCTCCTTCGCCGTACCGATCAGGTGCCCGATTGCGGACGCATAGTACCGTCGTACGGTCGCATTACGATCCGTCAGGCCGGAGAAACATGCACCCAAGTACTTTCCCGTAAGTGGTTGCATCTCCTGACCGAGGTGGATGCTTATCAGACAGATAAAGTGTGCACAGGCCACCTTCGTGCCGAGATTGACGCTCGATTTCACCAGATCCAGCACGGCCGGTGTCATGCGCTCGAGCGTTCCGTAATCGATATGCCGAATGCATTTCGTGAGCGTCTCCATCGTATACAGCTGCTTCACGGCTTCGGCGCGCAATGTATCAATCGTTTCCTGTGTGCCACCGCCCGCTTGTCCCGAAACCATCGTCGAAAGGTAGGCAAGCTTGGTCGAATCGAGCTCACCGGTGGCTTGCAGTAAACACGGTACCAGGCTCGTCAGATGCGGCAATATTAACGCCCCGGCCGAATCGACCAGCTCGGAAAGCGTACGAATGCTGAGCCGGCGTATCTCTGGCACCGTATGCGTGACGCCCGTTTCCAGCAGCAGTGGAATGATCGAACTCGCCACATTCATAGCGGACTTGCTGTGATCGCTTGATGCGGCCACCACACACACCTTGCTGAGCGCATTGGCCGTTCCTTCCGCCGCAAGACGCGTACCCTCGTGCTGATCGTCCATCACGCGGAACAGCTGACTCCAGAGGTACCGCAGTTCCGGTTCCGGTACGCTCGGTTTGTCGTCCACGTCCATGCTGCTCGATGGAGCATCGACGGGTTTTCCTCCCACCGCATCCGAACGAAGCTTCAGGCCAGCCGCACGTTTAATCAGATCACGCACGGCCAGACAACACGCGATGCGTGTGCGCCATTCGTACGAGGTAAGATTCTTCGTCACGTCCTCGAGAATTTCCCAATAGTAGAGCTCTATCGTTGCCTTCGAATCGGTTACGACCGAGTCCCAAATGCTGATCATCGAGTTTTGGATCTTTGGCGTCGGGTCGTACTTGTACCGGAAGAGGCGCGGAACAATCTTGCCAAGGTACGGTTCCATCTTCAGTTTGGCGGACTTCGAAATCGATTGCAGCCCGAACGCAGCCCCTAGCTTGCTGTTCCACGTTGCGTTGTGGTTCGCAATCTGCATAAACTGGTAGATCATTTCCGGTTTGTTCATATCGGACGCTAGACTGCAAAGCTCCTTGTAGGTGGATAGATTTCCGCTGCAGAGAAGAGAGGCATTGAGGAAGAGAACAGTAATGGATAATTCACAAGTCGAGATGTGTGTAACGTTATTCTGAAAACATTTTTTTCTTCAAATGGATTTCTTCACATAATCAACAAAAACATATTTCCGATCGAAAGACGATCTGTAAAGTTAGCAAAACCAGTCACTTTTACGATATTCGTATCGGTCACTAAAAACTGTCGTAAAAGGAAAGCATATAAGCATATGGATTGGATTACTTAGACAGTAACCACAGTTACCAGTCACCTCTAGGGGAAACTCAAAATTGTTGAGGATGAAACATATTTTTTTAATTAAACACGTTTACAAAATGTCTATCAAATCTATTTCACAGCGTTGGTTGAAATTCGATATCGACAAATATATTCGTAACTTAGCTTAACCATAATGTCCAAAAAGCTTACACTATCGAAACCAACCATGGATGAAGAAACGAAGGAAACGAAGAAAAAAAATGCTTACCCCATCGGAGTTTTCCCCAGTACGCCTTCCTCGAACAGTTTCGTATCTTCGACCACCTTCTGCACCTGTCGCCGGCCACCAATCAACTGATCCAGCAACAAATTCGACATCTCCTCCTGGCTCTTCTCTTCCGAGAGCGTAAATATTATGCCCATTGCACGCGACGCCACATCTTGCACCAGTTCTACAGAAAATCAGAAATGCACAGTAGGCAGTGAGGGAAATGAAAGAAACAGTAAGTAAGGCGCGCCATTAAACTTACCATTATCTTCGGAAAGTAGATCAGTGAGTGCGAGTTGCAAAATCTGACGCTTCTCGCGTACCGGTCGACGGGCGCTGCAGTTTTTCACGACCGCAAGCAACCAAACGGCACACGCTTGCTTCAAATACGCGTGCGTTTCGTTCACCTGGCGCACCAGCTCGATCAGGAACCAGGTGAGCGTATCGTCATCCACATTGCCGACCGTACGCGCTTGCTCGGACGCGTCATCCACACCGCTCGGTAGACCCTGCAACGTGTAGGCAAGTGCCTGACCCATCGCGATGTGTAGTGCCGGATCCTTTGTCATCTTCAGCAGTCCCAAAAAGCGTTCCAACACTTTGCGCGCATAATACGCCCGATCACCGACCGCCAAGTAGCCGAGACAGTGGGCCGCATCTTCCCGTATCTTTGCCTTAGTGTGGCCACTTTGCAGCAGCGTGAGCAGCGTTTCCAGCAGAGCTGCTTTCGTCGTCACCACGTTGTCGCTCTTTTTAGCACCATCGCTCTCGTCCGTGTCCATTTCCTCCACAACTGGCACGTCCGCCGGAAGTGGAAGCTCCGTGCGGGAACCGATCAACGAGAGGCTTCGAATGGCGGCCGATTGAAGCAGAGACTGCTGATCGCGCAGTAGTGACACGAGCAGTTCGACCAACGCTTTCAGCGTAGGCCAGCCCTGGATTTCTTCGCTCTTTTTCACACCCAGCTTCCGATGGACGGCATGGGCCGCAGCTAGAATAGAACCGTGGCGTGTTTCGAGCGATTTCGTACCGAGCGTTTGCAGCTCCCGTACCTGCCGATCGAACTCCGCGTCGTCGCTAACGTACGCAAGCAGCACACCATACACTTTGGCGATGAGCACACGGGTCGGTTCGGACGTTTCCTTCAACGATCCTTCTAGCGTCAGCAGCAGATCTCGATTTTCTTCCACCAGCACGTCCGGAATGCCGTTCACCAGATCGTACAGACACGTCAGCTCCGAGATACCCTTCCGCGCGATCACTAAACGGCGCACGAGATCGTTATACTTCACCACCGTGTCGCGGTGACCGTCCGCAATTAGCTTGCGCAAGTACGCCGTCAGCTTAAACAGTGCATCGTCGTCCCCGGGATGCGTATTGACACCCGCCGCAAACAGCAGACAGATGCGTAAGTACTCCAATACCTCCACGTACGTATCGAACGCGTACGGTAACTTCACCTTACCGTATCCCATCCGATCGACGACCGTCGCCACCTTACGCTCCGATTTGGACGCAACATACTCCACCAGCTCCCGGAACGACGGTAGCACGATGCGCTTGGTGTTGGGGTCCTGGTCACCGTTCGAAATCGAACCCTCCTCCAGACGGTCGTAATCATCCACGGATAGAATCGCACCGTAATTGAGGTGATCCTTCTTCGACACGCCATACAGATAGGTGGTCATCATTTCACGCAGCTGGGCGCTCTCGCCACAGATAATCAGCAGCAGGTAGCGTGACGGTACGTAAAAGTCGGGGAAGCAGGTGGTCAGAAACACCGACGCAACGTTTTGCACGATCGTCAGCTTGGATTCCGCCTTCTCGCCCAGCAGTGCCAGCAGGAGCTGCTGATTAGCGTTCGGCACAAAGCGCTCCTTTGCCGGGCGTACCAGCTTTCGCTTCGACGTACCGGGCGTACTGACTAGCCCATCGTCGTCGGTTTCCATTAGGTCGTACGTTTTCGGTGCAGCTTGTTTGCGCCAGTCGAACGCTTGTGCCAGTGCAACCAACGCTTCACGTATCGACGATTGCAGCTCAACCGGGGCCTGCTGGAGATGGTTGAAGTACTCGCCGACGAGCTGGATGTCTTCGTTTACCGTCGTGGGGCATACGATCGCCAGCTGAGCCAACGCTCTGTACGCCGAATTCTGCACCTCGTTCGCTTCTTCCGAACTGGTGCCGACTAGTTTAGCGAATCCCGTCAGCAACACCTTCGAAAGTTTGTTCACCAGTTCCGTTTGTCCGCTGCAAAGTAGAAGGAAATCATCATTTTTGAACAACTATGCTGTGAGACGGGACAGATGGGTGGGATTTCTACGCGAAGTTTTTCGCCTTGTATCTTTGCTACGGTCAAACACATTTTAATGATTACTTCTTCTTTAGATTCAATTGCACCGTTGCTACGAAAGTCTTAGCACACTATGAGAGGAACAAATTCGATTACCCAACAACCAATCGCACGGAAATACATACCCCCCAATGAGATTGTGTGCAAACTGCAGCGCTAGCACCTTACACTTCTGGTTCGTGTTTTCTCCGAACAGCGACTCGAATATCACCTGGATCCCGTTCGCAATGATGATTCCCTTGCCGCGACACTTTAGCAAAATCTGTAGCAGCTTCTGGCGCACCCGTGCACTCACGCCGCTCGTTTTCCGATCCGGCAGCTTCGATCCGTTGCCCGTGAACAGCGTGTACAGCGGCCCAGACAGCTTCGGGTCGGTCCAATCGAGCGAGCTGCAGATCTTGCACAGCTGCCCGATTGCCGGTGTCGCAACGGAGAACCGCGTATCGGCCGACGCAACGACGAGATGGGCGAGAATTTCCTGATCCGGAAAAATGCCCCCGCAAAGGAAACGTACTATGCCTTTCTTCAGCTGCTCGAGCTCTTCCGCCTTGGGTGGAGTGGATGTGACGCGCTTGAACGAATACACGCTCATGCCGGGCGGAACGTCGCTGTCGGGAAGCGTACCATAAGGGAGCAGCAGCACGTCCATCAGGATGGAAAGAAGCTGCAGCTTGGTGTGCGGTTTGTTCGACAGTCCCAGTAGTTCCGAACGTTTTTCCGGATTTTCCGGGATCTTAATTTCACCCAACAGCGGCAGCACCAGCATAAGAATTCTGAAGCAGGTGGAAAGTTATAGTTTCGTTTTGCATACCAATATCGACGACTTACTTATCCTTATGTGTTTCGGACTTCCCTTCGAGGCAGTTCAGCAGCGCGGGCGCGAGATCCGTCTGTTCTTCCACCGTCATCCGTGGGAAACCCATCGTAATGTAGATGATAGCAAAGTTCTACAACCAACAAGAAACACATACATAACGTCCTACGGCAAATGGTGGTCAACTTTACATCACATCATTCACTTACGGTTAAAAACAACGAATCTGCCTGTTGATATTGGGCCAACAGCGGTGCTAACGGTATTTGAATTTGATTGCGAGACTTTAGACGCTTGTTGATGTGGGTCAAAATTTCCATCACCTGCATTTTAAATCGAAATAATTGGTTGTGTTATAGGAACATCCTTGCAAGCGAAGGCACACTCTAGCGAGTGGCATACCTTCTTCCGAACGTTTTCGTTAGGCGACGTGATCTTTATAAGGACCGGGGTGAGAAATTTCGTCACCGTGCTCTGCAACTGTTCGTCCGTATCGGCAAACCCCAGCCGCAGCAACACACGTTCCAACAGTTCTGCAACAAACAGTGAAATATAAAATAATCCCCAAAATCTTTACCAAAACGATCTCCCACAAAGTGCACCGTCATCTGTGGGGTTCGTAGTATGCCCGGCGAGTTTCGGAATCTGTTTCGTAGTATGCTCACCCAGTTCTTCGGCAGGATTCACGGCCATGATCGCAGCTATTTTACTACGGAAGCTAACTAATGATGGATGAATTAAGTCACTAATTTGATGGTTTTCTATAAACAAAACCGATTCGTTTGCGGAGAATGGAAATAATCGATGCAATTACAAACTGTATGCGATTGCAATAACAATATGAAGCTGTGTTTACACTGCTGATCAATTTGACACATTCGTTTGTTCCACAACGGAATGAATCAGCCAAGTGGCGGTACGGGTTTTGATTTTGTATAGTTATATACGTTAAAATTACATACAATCACCAAGAACACAATTCATTTGACTATTCACAAAAATAATCAACTAAAATACAAAACCATAACGTAGTACATTTTCACATTTATCATAATGCGATTACACACTGAATTCTTTCCAACATTCTTTAAAAAATGAATTAAATATTTAACAAAATCTCTAAAAACATCGCAAAATAATCATTGGAATAATCACAAACCGGTTGCAATTGCATTAAAAATATGAAGATGTGTTTACACCGAAGGTCAAATTGACACACTGCGCTGTCAAAACAAAGTTGGGAAAAAATTCCAACAAGTCTCTGAAAACAACGTAGTTTCGCGAAATCTAGTGCGTTCATTGCGCTCTGGGCCGTGCACTTTTGGACTTAATTCGGCGTCGTAATCAAAATAATGAATGCCGTATCACGTCCAGCAGTGCCGTGCAACTAGAAGCCGATCGGTGCATCTGCTGACTCTCGTCAAGCGCCGTGTGCCCGTTTCGTCCATCAGCAGGTGCCAGCAGATTCGCGAAATCTTCAACCTTTGTCGTTTTCGGAACATTGGTGTGATCCGCCCGTGTGTCGTCTAAATTTTGCTGCAGCCCACCACCGCTCTGCTAGCCACTGCAGTCGTGTGTGCAACAAGTGTGTGCAGCCAGCCGTCTTCTAAGTGTAGGAAAGGTATTTGAAAACAAACACTAATTAAATCATCAGGCTTTAGTGCTATCCATCTCACATGATGGGTTGAGTGTATCCACTTCATAAAAGAAAAACGCACCGAGAGTGAATTAAATAGATAGTGTACGTTTTGTGAACTCTTGGCAAAAGGAATTAGTAAGACCGCTCTTTTTGGAAATATTGCTTCTCCTAACATAGCTTTCCCTTTTCCCGTTCGTATCACTGGATTCGGTAGCATCGCTTATCAGCTGATCCCAGGGGACTGGAAATCGCGAACAATAATGAATGAATCTTGAAGTGGGGGTATTCATGGTTTGATATTGATAACGAAACCATCATCACAGGTAGTAATGACTGTGGTAGATACGGTTAGGTTGAAAAATAGAGCTATAAATTTCGTGGCAATAAATCCCCACAAAGGCAGGTTGAATGTTAGATGCGGTTTGATCCTTTTGCTAATAAAAATTTACTTATGTGATAATTTTCCATACCTCCATGTTGCGTGAAATTACGTTCTTATGTAGTTCGCACCTTATTAGTCATCTCGTCATCCGTTTGTTCTGGCCAAAGCAAGATGATAATTGAACTAAAAAATTCCCCCCCAGTGCACAAACGCAATTCCTTCCCTACGAGTGCGTTCCAAGGTAAACAGGTTTTCCGTGTTCAATACCGGGCCATGCTCGGCATTATTTTTCCTCTATCTATCTCCCCTAAGGTGATATCTGGTGGTACAGGTTTCGACACCAAAAAATCGTAACATCGTTACAGAAAGACTATATTTATCGTTTCAGACTTACGTATAGATTGGAGACAAAATTACAGGTGCTTCCAATATGGGAAACACACACAGCAATGGCGGGAAAGGATCCGGTTCGAATAGTCCCTCGAAGTCGAAGGCAAGCAGTACGGGTGACAAACAGTCCAATGGTGGTAATGGGGGCGTGACCATGGCTTCCGGCACAGCTGCTGCGTCCATCGCTCGCGGAATGACACGCACTGCCAGTGGCGCTGATATACAGGACCGTTCGCAGACCCAGTTTCAGCCAGTGGACAAACTCGGCCGCATACTGGCGAAAAAATGCGAAGAACTGCATGGTATCAGCGGTGTCACGGGGGATGTGTTTGCGGTGAGCCAGATGATAAGGAAACTCCCAGAAAAACCAACCTTTTTCACTAATGAACCATCATCCGCTCCCCTTTCCGTTATCAGCGCTACGTGTTTCCCAAATATCCCGATCTGGGTCTGAAGCTGTTTCGTTATTTACGCTTTTTGAGTCACGCCAAAACGGAGCATCTGGGACTGGTGGCCTTTCGGCAGCAGTGCGAAAAGTTCCTCGCCCTTTTAGACGATTCGATTATACTCGAGAGCTACGTACGCATGTTTGGCGATCTGAACGAGGGAGAGCTGATTAAACCGGAAAACCTGAAAAATTTACTGCGTACCTGTTACAACCTTGCGATGGCGCACTATTCGGACGGACCGCAGACCTGTCGGTTGGTAAGTCAGCACAAAGAAGTGATCTGTAACTATCACACACCACAAAAGCCATGATGATTGATTGTTTTGAAAACTATTCTACTCGAATTTCAAAATCAAAGCAAGCTTGTTTACTTAAAAATGATTTTCGATGTCTCATCGTTGAATGAAGGTTACTTTAGGATTGGAATATTTTATCATAGATCCAAATTTCGGAACAGTCGAATATTTTTAAAATGTCACAAAATTGATCATCCTTATGCACATTTGCTAAATTTTTTAAAGTTTTATTCGGCGGATAAATTTGTCTAGAGTTTGAAGTTGAGAGGAAAATATTAAGGTTCTAAACGAACGTCGTTTTTTTTTTTAAATCTTTATCAATGGCTTTTGTGAGTATTTGTTAATTCAAATGTGTAACAAGTTATTGAATTTTACACGCTGCTTATCTTAGGTAGAGGATGACGAAACATCGGTATGATGTAGATTATTAGATTGTAACTTGAATGATTCTTATTATTTCTATTTTTTTGTTTTATTTTTGTATGTGTCTTTTCTCATTATTTTTTGTGGTTCTTTTCCAGCTTAACCGAACGCTCGATTCTGTTGTACAGTCATGTTTCTTCTCGAAGGAATCGCTTAGCCCGGGCTACATCTGCCGATGGTTGGAAAACAACGTGCCGCGGTTGGTGCCACCCATTCACAAGTACTGCGTGCACGCGCTCAGTACCTCCCACCGGACGATCATAGACAGTAGCATGGTCAGCAACAGCGAAACGGTCGTCTCGATCAGTGCCATCAACGCGGGAGAGGCAAGCTACGGGCTTGAGCTTCAAACGCCCATTCTCGAGAAGAACAACCCGTTCGGCAAAGAGCTCGGTGGTGGTTTGGGCGGTATAAGTGGAGGTGCTAGTATGCCTCGGGAACCAGGCAAACCTCTGACGGATGAAGAACGCGAGCGGCTAAAAAATCAGCAACCTTTGCTACCACTCTCTGAAGCGTGGTTATTAGCGGGGTCGCTTCCACCACTCTACAGCAAACCGCAATCCGTTCCGGCACCGATAAACCCCAATTCAGCCAATCTGACTTCGCACGTAGGTTTTCTACTACGATTTGCACACTCGCTGTGTGATGTGTAGATTGTTTTGCTAAGCTTTTACATTTCTTTTTATTAGATTTTCCTGGCGAAACTCTTGTCGCTCGTTCCATCCCACTGGACGTCGCTGTACGACTCTCGGCTGGATGGGTCGGGTACGAATCGGTTTCTGCATCACGTACTCGGCTACCGTGGCCCAAACCTGGTCCTGTTCAGGTGCGAAGACGATCTGCTGTTCTGTGTCGCCAATCCCAACGAATGGCGCGAAACTCACCTGTACATCGGGGACGAAGGAAGCTGCTGCCTGCAACTACTACCGAAGTAAGCATAACAAGCAGAATCATAATCTAGTTTCTTCTAACAAAACGAGCGTTATCTGTTCTTACAGATTTCAAATGCTAGAGAAAAAACCGAAAAGCCTCTATCTAAATACACACATCCGAGGCTACCCGAAGGGACTGCGGGCCGGTTCCGATCCACGCAAACCGATTCTGATCGTGGACGAGCACTTCGAGCGGCTCGAATATCGTTCGTTGCAGCACAAGATCCTTTCAATCGAGGTGTGGGGCTGCGGTAACCAACAGCAACGGGACGTGCAGCTTGATATCAAGAAGTGGCAGGTAAAGGAAGCGGAACGGCAACGAACGGTGAAGATGACGGCGGCCGACTGGATGGACCATCCCGATCGTTATCTGCTCGAGCTCGGTGGCCGTCAGAACTACAACAACTCATCCACGTAACCGGGACGTGTTCACCGCAGGTGGGATATACGTAGGTTAGATGTGGACAAAACCGTTGAATAGTGCAGATTTCAAAATGGGGTTTGGGGTTACACGAGTGTGTACGTGGAGGAAGTTGTACTTATGTTTTTAATTTGTTCTTTTTTTGTGTTTGCCGTAATCATATTCAAAGCACCATTATGATCCCTCTGAACTACGCTTTGATGCTGGCAATAGTGGACAGTGACATTATGAGAGCAGGAAACGAGTGTTTCAAAAGGAAAAAATAGAGGAGGAAGAGGTGGATGGAGTGATGAAAGAAAACCTCATGCAAAATGCAGTACTACTCTGTGTCACACTTAAAGTTTCGGCAAATACTTGTATTGGATATGGTTAACATGTAGTTAATCATAGATATTCAGTACGGTGCTAACGATGCTGCTAGCGGCGAGTACTATTTACGACCCACATAGGGTAGTACAATCCCGCCAAGCAAGTTTATTTTTTCAAACAACAAGTGTACTTATATCATTATCACGATACGTTTTCATCTAGCAATGGTGGGAAATAATACCCACACACATAATAGCAATTTCATTTGTGCAACAAGAGTACCTTTTTTCGGTACGAAGCTGTTTCTGTCGTTTGAAAAAATTATATGCCAATCGGTACGATATTTCATGTGACTCCTTATGCATGGTAATAAGTTGGTCATGTCTGTCTTTCATGGTATCGCTTCCGCGATACTCGTTTTTACGTGCACGTGGTGTGATGGTCATTTTCATTTGAGAGGACAAGTATAATAAACGATACACAGAGATATAACAAATACCGCTGTAAACGTATTAAGTATTCCTTACTGTAGTTATGTTACTTACTGACCTAGCTGTGAATAGTGTCTTACAAACAAGTGATACAAATAAATAAACCACAAAAAATGTTGCATTCACATATTACGGTTAGAAATTTTTTTTCTTGTGAAAGTAAACTATCAGTAAGCGAAAAATGCACTATGGCTTCTTTGAACGCGTTAAATAACGCCAAAATAATAACATCATTCTGATCCACAATGATTCCTTTCACAAATTACTGCAAAGGAAATCCATTTCATGTATCTTTACTTTAAAGCTGATTATATGGAAAGCGGACTATTAAAAAGTTAATTAAATTTCCGAAAATTGTAACGAAAGCAGTGTTTGCATTTTGTTATATTTTTCAGAGAAATCTCATTTATAGCATAAGAAAGAGAAGCTTGTCCTTGTTATGTCTCTTTAAATAGATTTAGATTTTATTTGATATTGATTTGCAATTTTAAAAAATTCTTATAGTTTTCGAGAGATTTAAAAATATCTTTATAATGGTAAAACAATGGTGCTATATCGTTCTGCGAAAGTCAATTAACAGCACGTCAAGCGTTATATCACCATCGAATTGTCAATATTTTTCCATTGCGAATTATTTTTATTTGAAAATTTTACAATAATAATAAAAAAAAACTCTATCATAACTTTTAATTGAAGTGTACTATTTCCTACAGAGCACTTCGCTGAATAAAACTTGTGTAAAGCGCTATAAGTTGTTCAGAAGTAGATTGTTCTGTTTTCGAACACGAATTTTCAAAATAAAGATCTCTTTTTATCTGATAAAATGAAAAAACTAACCGATTATTTAAAAAAAACTAGAAGAAATAGTTAAGTGTTTTTAAATATCCATTTGGATAGCTACAAATTGTCAGCAATGTCTTGTAATTTTGGTTGTCAATGAAGGGGTTAACAGCAGGTCTATAGAGTTGTCTCTCTCGCATCTTTTTACATTGTCTCACTCGCTCCACGGTGTAAATGCGTCGGTATGTGTCAAAAACCACGTTGACCCTTCGTTGCTTATCCTACTACCGCTCCACCACCTGCTCGGTCGTTGAATCACACTCTGGACAACATGCCTTTTACTTAAACCCGTTCCTTCTTATTTCAAAGTGTTTTCGGTTTCGCGGATGTGCGTGTGGAATCGCGGTCTCATCCAACGGTAGTAGTAGAAATCAAGCGTCCAGAGTGGCCACGGCATAGACGAAAATTCCTCGCAGTGAGCAGTATTCGGCACTGTTGCATTATTATGTAAACACTGCCCGCGGCAAACACCCTTTGCGTAATACTAAGAACGTGCGATTTGCGTGTGAGTGTGTTTTGTAGTGCAAGTGCATGTTCCCGTCAATCGCAACGAAATTGCGCTACTGATAAGCAGGTAGCAATCTGCAAGTGGTGCAAGAATTGTTTGTGTTCTGTGCTGTGACCTGCATATCATTGGTGCTGTCGTACGTTGCAGCATCTTGGGAGCATAGGATCAGCTTGCCTATCCCCATTGAGAAACCGCAATCTAACGGGATAAGAAGGGTGGCTCGTTCGTGAACTTGAAGAGCCCTCCTCGGGTGTGGAGAACACAACCAGCAGTGAAAAGAAAATCAACCCCAAACCAAACAGTTTTTCCAGCACTCTCTCTCAGCTTTTAGTGTTGAAACCCAACTCAACTCGAACGGTTCTGCTGCTCACAGCATCACAGTGAGGGGAAGAAACCTTGGCAACCATACTCCATCTCCTTAGCAACGGGCAGTAATACTCCACGTGCACGATCGATCAGTCTGGCCAGAGGGTGCATTCTTTGTGAAAAAGAAAAAAAAGGTTCAGTGCAAGTGAGGTGTGCTGTTGAGAAAAAAAACGCTACATCGAATCTCGTTTAGCTCACACTTTCACCGCTGTCGTGATCGCCGGAACGTCACATATGACTGACCTGCTTTTTCTTGGTGGCCGCAGCGACAAACGAATTATACGTTCAGCGACAACGACGACTTGGCACTGTCGGTGACCTAAGATTGCTCCCCAACATACGTGAGACCATTACACAACCCGAGTAACCGAGCGCGTTGGTACATTATTACGTTTGCGCCGTGGCTGAATCGCTCGTTCCCCTCCTCGAAGCGACCGTAACGAGATGTACCTTTCGGCTTAAGTTTGGTCAAAGGTGGTAATTGGAAAAAAATTGAAGCGATTAACCGGAAACGGAAAAGCAAAGGACGTGCACTTAATCATCACTGCCACAGCGTTAGCAAATTGTCCAATATATTAGTATTTTTGGTAAAACCCAAAGAAAGCCTAAAACATGAGCACCGATCGAGAACATGTGAAGAAAACTATTCGTGTTGGATCGCGAAAAAGTGAGGTGAGTTGCTTTATGATTTTAAAGAAAGTTATTTAGATACTAGCCGGAAAACCTCTAGATAATATAACAATTAGATAAAGATACAATAATAATTCTAATCCATATGTCATATCAGAGTGACTGGTTTTTCTGGATTTCTGCATTCAAATAAAGTTACCTTAGTCACAATCCTAGCACTTACTTCATACTTCATAGACATAATTACACGAGTGCTGCAGGAGTCTTTAAATATTTCTTTGCAAAAAATATTAAAATGATTTATAACCTGGTTTTGCTCATTATCTTTTATAAAACAATATGTAGAACACTACACTTTTATCCACGATATGTATAACATATCGAATTAAGTAAAACCGCTAGCAAACGAATGAAAAAAAATTGGAAAAATGTTGCATGTAGAATGTCGTTTATTGAAAAGAACATTTAAAAAAGAAACTAAAAAGACAATATAAAAAGAAACTAAAAAGACATTGTAAAACAGCCATAGAAACAATTTATCACCGTCGCCTTCATTGAATTGTAAATGTGAAAAATGTTTATATTTAGGAAAAACCCTTATGCTTTAGTTGTAATTTAACACCGAAAATAAGAATATTAGGTACAAAAAGTAACTTAACGTGCTTGAAAAAGATCGCACACCAAGAAAAGATCTATTTTTTTTATTTTACCTAGAATAAGTAAACATTGTAAGCCCTATGTTTGCAGACAACAAATACAGTTAATTTGTGGACTGGAAAATAAATCCCTTCGTTGACACTGTACGCCAGGAACATAGTGTTTGATTGTGATAAGATTGTTTTCATGGTTTCAACATAATGGCGCTGGTGTCAAGGGTTTATGTGTAGAAAGGCTTCTGGATTCTAATAATAAGGTTTCAATTGCGGGGAAAACATCATCCCGTACGATATTGACAACAGAAACCATAGCAAGCGTTCGTAGTGTAACGTACGAGTAATGCGATCTGTACAAATATTGATACAAATGAAACATATTTTCCGGCTTCGTAAGGATTAATCTCATACGCAGTCTCATACGCAAGTTTCTAAATCTGTTACAGACATAGCATAATTGCCTTGTTATCGGTATATTTGATTTCTCCAAAAATCATCGAAACGTGACATCACTTACGCGTGATGATATTAATATTTCATTAACGCTTCAATAGACTGTTTTTATCATTTGGTGTACGGTTCAATTCGAGCAGCTCGTGAGGTAGTTATTTTGCTCAACGTAATTTATTGAACCACGTCACATCACTCGCGCCAAGTGCTGCTGAAGAAAGCGAGCTGTTGTATCATTCGAACGGTGAATCGATTCCTTTCAAAAGAAAAAAAAATAATTGAAAAATAAATTTTGGAATCATGTCAATGGAGGTCCATTCGTGTGCATGTCTAACAATTTTCTAATGAAAGTCATCGTTATTACAGCGCTAATAATTATCATGACGTTAAAAATACTGGACGCACCCTATATCGGCTCATAATGTCCCGAAATTGACCGGTCGGCTTCGGTCCTTTTCATTACCGAGACGACTACGCCGACGACGACTCGATGGAAGGTTACGTGTTAATGGTGTCTTCGTTCTGTGTCCCGGCTCCGCTCGTTAGGCTACCAACAGGGCAATTAGAATTACAAAGCTGACATTTGACAAGAGCATGCGGGTCGCCTGGGTCGGATGGTTGCTTTTGGTTCCTTCATGTACAATCTGTTCACGCAATGCTGTTTGGTCTCAGTTATAGAGAGGTTCTTTAGAATAAAATAAATTTCCTTATATCAGACTGAGTTAGTACAATATTTAAGATTAATATTATGTTTTTACATTCGATATTGTATTCTAAAAATGAAGTCTGTGAAAAATCTTTTAAGATATTTTTTTGTTTTTCGATTTAATCATCGAACTAACGCATTTTTTCGGTTTACCTTGCAGCTGGCTCTCACGCAAACGAAACATGTTATCTCTCTGCTCCAGAAGCTCAACCCGGATGTGGTGTATGAAATTCGTAAGTCGATCATAATCATAATAACTTTGAATAATCTTTTAATTCTTTCCGTTAAACATTAATAACTTTTGCCAGTGT
>JXXB01026566.1:0-11977 GCA_000956275.1 Anopheles koliensis | reverse complement strand
TTGTTCTTATCGTTAGAGAACTTTAAGTACGATATCATCAATTGATCTCCAGACTTGTTTTACATGCACATCCCTATCATTACACCTCATTTTACAGCGTTCTCGTTGCCTACGTTGCCCGCACACTAAACCATTCCAATCGCATACGCTTCGATTACGCAATCAAAAGGTGTAGTACAAGGATGGGCTCAAACGGCTCCTTCCTTGAACGACACATGCCCACTCACCCCCTGCATCCACTTTGAAGGACAATAAAATAACAGTAAAATAAATCATGTAAAACATCCTAGTCTCTCTGTGTTCCGATGCGAATCAGGGCGCTGCTCGGAAGAATTGCTGACCATTTACGATAGAACAATGTACCTTACACATAGAGGTGGTGAGTAAAGGGAGAGAGCTCATTCTCGTCCGGTGAAAGCATCTCCCAGTCCAAACTCGTACGACAAATAATAATAGCCAAACAACGGCCATAACAATTTGGCTTCCCGGTACGGTATAAACTGAAGCTATATCTTCATCCGACCTTTACGCTGTGACAAAAATGGCTCTCCCACCCATCCCTGGCGTCGGTAGCCCCGTCTCCGGTGTGTTCCAGACTATCGCAGAAAATCGTAGGGAGCCTAGATCGCACCGAAAGCATTCCAAAGCGCTTGGCAACCGTTGCTGCCCGGCCGTCGAATCGGCCGCGTGTGCCCTTCCCGGGGCGTTCGCACATAATAACACACTGAATGATGTCCTATAAAATTTAATGTATGATTATATTAAAACCGTATTATTGTTTTTATGGATTTTATAAATCTGATAACGAGCCGAGAGCCCCGGAAGAGACCGGTGTATGTGTAGCTGTGTGGTGGTGGGGTAAGAGCCGGAAACGGAAAACTCGGCAGATCGGGAAACGGGAATCATTCTCATTTTCCAACCCATTCACCCAGCCCGGACGATCCATTCTGGCGAATTTTCCACACCGTTCAATTCATCGGTGCATCGGTGTGTTGTAAGGAACCCGTCCCGGAGACAGACCATCCTACCACGAACGTTTTATGTCTTCCACCCGAACGAGAAGGTTCTATTTTATGCACTTTCACGTGTGATTAAAGCGTGCGAGAGACGGAACCAAATCTTGATAAATGATTATCTCGCATCCTTAGGTTTGGTTTTTTTTTCTTGTGTGTCATCTCCTCCTTTCTGAGAAGCGCACACTCGGTCGAATGTCTCGGCGCTCGAGCACAGACAAAAGCCATTCGTTCTCGTGTTCGAATGGTGTGTTTTATTAAATTGCTCTATTTCGTTCGGCCAACGAACGGTTGACGGTGCAATTTTGATCGATCTCGAACGTGGGAAATCGAGTCGATGTGCGGTGGATGCTTCTCAGCCCGAATGAATTTTTAATGAAGGTACGTGCGAGAATCTATCGGTCTAGGCATATTTTGCACATTCCCAATTTGTATGCCCGTTGACCTGATTTGCGGATCGTACGTGTTGGTTTGAATTTTAACAAGATATTTGATCACGGTGTCGTATTTTTAAACTTCGTTTGATTGGTTGGGAAGGGAGTACGTGATTTTCATTTGTTTAAAAATAAAGCTTAAAATAGTTTAACACTTAAAAGCTCTTTAAAACTCGTCCAGCAGTATAATACCAATTGGGGCATGGTTTTTATGGTCATTCACATATCCTCCTTCCTCCTAATTATCACTTATCGGCGAGTGGAATCGTTACGAAATTATGTAAATACCGACCCTACGCGTTTCACGCACCCAGGCACCAATTTGTACTGTAACAAATGGCAATCGAACCACGCCGCTGACCACCAATCGTGCCGGAGAACCTCGCACCTGTTTTTTTCACCCCATCGAGCTTATCGAAATCAATTTAATCACTTTATCCAACATCAACACGCGTGTACAGGGCATTCCAGGGAAAGAAGAAAAAAAAGTGTTACACCTCTCCACGGGACTCGCTTTCCACCAACAGTTATCGCAAAACCCATAAAAATTACCGAACCATTGCACTAAGCCTTCCTGCCGTGCGTTCGAGTCATTCGGGCATTTTCCTGCCGCACGTGGTTCGTTTGATGGTGAGATTGAAAGGGCTTCTGGGCTGCACCCGAAAATAGCCTCCTGGCGTGAATGGAAAGAACTTGAACTTTTCTTTGAAAAACCTAAGGAAAGAACGTATGCCGTGAACGTTCGGCGAAAACAAAAAAAAAACTAAAAGAATAACACAGCACGCGGTGGGAAGAGTTATTCCATGGCAATCTTTTCGCTTCGCTTTCGGAACTGAAGTGAGTGATTAATTTTTCCTGTTTTCCGCTGCCCAGTTCTCATTCCCCATACCTCACCCCTATTGGGATTGGTTTTCATTTTGCTTCGTACTAGGTGTTTTTTCAGCTTTCACATATTTTGGCCGCCACTTTCGGAGCTCCATCGCATCGGGCTGGACGCAAACGGCAGCATCGGCAGCACTAATCGCGCGCTAATTTATGACCATTTATCGTGATTCGCGGCCGAATACTTCCGTCAGAAGGTTCAGATTGGCCCCAGGAATGTGTTGATAAATTAAGGAAGGAAATATCGGGCGGTGTTCATTAGCGATGTGAAAAATTTCGATTCCGTACCATTTATCGCTTATTTAGATAAATGATATAGGTTCGATCGAATTTTTCTCACTTTTTTCTAAATTATGTACAGAAATTATCAAAAGTGTAGTACTTAATCAACTTGTTCCAAATAAATTTTATTTTTGACATGAATTAATTATTCCAATTAATCTCTCTGTTGGTCCCTACATCAAATTTTAGGCATATTAATTTTAAGTAATAGTTTTTTTGTATTTTGATATTTTTTCTCCAAGAATATTAACTCAAACCGCATGAATGTTTTATGGCAAAAACTAAACTCCATCTTCCGGTTCAAACACACAACACACAACTCACTCACCACATGCCCAGTTTATTTCACACGCTGTGACGACATCAAGTCGCATAAATTTCATCCCGTGAACCATTCTGACACTAGGCCACGTTTCTTCATACCGCCACATGGAACAGCAAGTGAGAGTTAAAAGACGAAAATAAAAAAAAATCTCATGGCGAATCTAACAACGAGTGAACGAAAACATTGCATGAAACAGAACACAAACAGAAAAAACATAAACGCATCGCTTTCGTAACAGCACGTCCACTGAGCTCCGAAGAAGGGAGAAACAGGAAAGTCTAAACGAAAAAAAAAATGTTGCTAGTAGATCCTGCACGACGTGAAAATGAAACCCGACGTGAACGACGCGTTGGTTTTTACGCCCTAGAGTTTTTACCAGCCAGCACGATAAAAGCGAACGGTCGGTTGTTAGTCGCACGGCCCAGCAAGCGAAACAACAACACACTCCGGAAGGATGAGTCCTTTTGTACGGCACTTCGGCCGTAAGCCAAGTCCACTGACCTGTAGGATGCACTTGTAGTTCCCGGCGGAAGAAGAGCAACCGACGGTGCTGACATATCTTGTCGCCAAATCTAGCGGAATGTCGCCCTTCCCGTGCCCCGGTACGATCCCGCTGTGATCTGCCCCGTGGACGCTCGCACGGAAACTCACAGCGACACGCACGCCAGGACATCGTCGCACACAGCCGGGCGACACAGCGAACAGCGTCGTGCGAGCAAAACTTTATTTATTACATAATGAGAATTTTGATAAAAATCAAGTTGCACATCCGGTTTGCACGTTGTAAATTTTCCTATAGAACTTCGGCGGCATCCTGTTCCGTTTTTGTCAGCTCCTTTTTTTTGTCGGCCCAATTTGTCTCACACTCTCTCCTCCGGTCGCTCTATTGTCGGGAGGGTTTTGAAAGCATTTTTTTATGGTCCTACCGTACCTTGAATCACACGGCCGTGTGTAGCGCCGTGGTAAACGGTTTGGTTGAATAACTTGGACCTTGATCTCCGGACTCGAGAGATAGAAAGTAGATCGCAAAGGGGAGACTCCCACCGGAGCGATAAAGTGAACGGCGGTGCGGTATGGACGGGTTCATAAATTTTGCATCGAACCGTTGAGGTCAATTATGAGCCGGGTTGGCGATAAATTATTACGAAACAATGATTCGTGTTCATTATGCGTTCATTATCGGCACCAGCGGGTGGCACTAGGGCGCTTGGGAAGGCAAAACGGAGAAAGTTCATCGTTTGAACGTTTTGCTTTTACAGCCTCGAGGTGTTGACAGAGGAATTTGTGTGATTTTTGGAATATATTTACGCATGGAAGTTGAGGATTTAATTTATCCTTTAAGTTTGTCGTTAAATATTATCCAATGCAAAAAAGAAAATAAATTACTCCACTACTAAGATTGGAGCTGGAAATTATGATTATTGTATATTTGATTGATTACAATATTCATTTGATTATATCTTGGAAATAATATTTGTTTTAAATAAAAACCAAATCCAGCGATATCTTACTGGAATTTCCAAAAACACCGTAAGAATAATTGTTCAGAAAATTTATTATTAAAAATAAAAATAAAATTAAATTAAAAAATAAGATAAATAAACATGCCTGAAAATACACATTTAATTCAATAATAATTAAATAAAGCATAATAGTTTACCTAGCTCTAAAGAGTACTAAAATGTACACAGAAATCCTAATCACTGTGGAATGTTCAAATCCAATTACTATTCACTATCACCTCAAGCATTCCGGAGCGTTAACGTGCAGGAAGGTTCCAGTCAACACCTATACAGCAAATTATAATCCACCTTCTCACCTCAAAATGCCATTTTTCACGGCTGTATGTAAATAGTTAAGCTGCCTTACAGCCCACTTACAAATGCAATCCAGTGTCACATCCAGTGCGATGACAATTATGACCTACGCCCACATAAAAACGGTGTGGTTTGAGGCAGCTCCCGGCACTTTCTTCGTCGTTACCGGTCCATCTAATCCCGGGTAATCCTTACCGTGTGCCCTTGGGACATTTGCCTTATCCGGTCTGGTATCCGGTCGTGTTTGGCTCAACCTTTGATATTAGAGTAGGGCGCGTCTTCCCTCTTCCCTCTTCCAGCCGTTTGCGATCCTGAGCGTATGGGAAATTTATTTTAATGTGTCCTTATATTTATACCCATTTTCCGAGATTATTTTTCGTTTCTTCCTTCTCGCCTCTTCCATGCCTCCACTCCTCCTGCCTTCGTTCTTTTCATGATCGAAACGATCCATGGCCTTGATGACAGCATAAATGAATCCGTTCGGAAGGCATAAGGGGACGCGGCAAGCACTAGAGCAGTACGGTGCAATAGTAGCGATAGTGCTTGTTTTCCACTTTCCTAAACGACACTGTGTTCAACCATGTGTGTGTGTGTGTTTGTAGGGTGGACCGAAGCAAATAAAGCACCTCACGTCGTCCATAAAAATCGGCCCATTGCACCCTCGTCCCATTGCACGGAAAATCATTGCTCCCTCACTCACAAAAATAACGCCTTAACCGGCGACAGCGCGGACCCGAAGGTTGTGCGGTTGTGTGCCATAAATTAAGACATAATTCACCGTTCGCACACCGAGCGAAGGAAAAGCTTGAAGCATTCAGGAATTTTGTTTTTTGCTACTTGTTCCGCTTCTCCCCTTGGCACCGGGAATCGGTTCGCGCAACAACAAGAATCGCCTCTTGGTTGGCAAATTGCAAACAAAATGTCCGATCCGGAAGGACGTCGGGGTTTGTTATGCGATAGGGCGAGAGCCTGGAAAGCAAGATCTTCTATTTCCAGCGCTCGGTTTCAATATTTCATTCCTGACCTGGCCACCAAACCCGTCGAGCTCGACCGAAGAAATCACTTAGTGCGTACACGATCACGTGAGTAGAGCAGTAGCAAAAGCGAAACAGAATGAAAATCGGACGGACGACGCAAAAATGAAGATAAAATTAACCGTGCCGTTTGGTTTTGTTGGTGGAGAATATTTATGGATCTTCGCCCGTCGCCCGTGTGAGTGAGTGAGCTTTCTCCGGTGGTGGCATTTAACAGTTTTTGTTGTGGTTTCCTTTTCTACAACCCCATGCCAAGAGATGTGGCATTTTTTTTGTTTTCGGCGAATTCTGCCCGTGAAGAGCTTTTTTCCACGTCTGGCTCGCGTTCTATCGGCAAGACGCCTGGCCGATAGACACATTCATTGCCTTTTATCTGATCGTATCGCAAAGGAGCTGCTTTCATCCCGAATACGGTGGTCCGGTGGCCGTTCGTTCCCATCTCATATCCCTCTTTCCCATCAGCTCTTTGTTGTGTTGTCTCGTGGCCATGTTTTGAAGCTCCAGCTCGCTCGATAGCAAAAATTTTGTGCACTAAATTATTTACGATTGCAAAGACTCTTCAAAAAAACCCGAAGGAATATATAGGAAATATTCTTTAAACCGACAAAGAAACCGGCTGCACATTCCAAACAGTACCGATCAAACGGGCACTCTCCCCTAACCCCACTAGAAATGGGTGATCAGACTCGGGAGTGGTAGAAAACTCAACAGCATCAAACGGAAAACTTTGACCGGTTGACGCGGTACGAAAGAAAAAGTTCGATAAGGTTTGGGATGTGGCACTGAAGTGGTGAGAAAAAGGAGAAAACACGGCAAACGAAAGAGTTTGTATGTGCTTCTCCCCATTTTCCCTACTAAAAATACGATCATAAACAGTACCGGTACGTGGTCATTCAATTTTCCACTTCATACCCTTGTGTGCCTTGTGGTGGTCGCACTTCCTTCCGGATTCGGATGGCACGAATGGAAGTAGTGCCCGGTTGAACGGAAGGTGGGGTGGAGGAAAGTGTATGTTCAACCATGAAAACCTCTTACGAGTAACCAAAATAAAAAAAACACACCACACAATCATATCTACTGCATCGGCGCAGGAAACCGAACCGTGTCCCGGGAACCCGTGGCAATCTTTTCATCCCTGCCTGCTTGCGATGAGCAATGAGCGGTTTTCCGCCCTCCCAGTGTTAGTTGCTCACCATAAACCTGCGTGCCCGGTTGTTTGTTGTTGCTGCACATATTTTACCGAATTTTATGCCCAAGAAGAAAAAAAACACCGGGACAGTGGTGGGGAAGGCACGAAAAAAAACCATTTCAATTTCGTGTATTTTTACGATCAAATTAGAATAACTTAATTCGGAACTAAACTTTCACCCGTTTCGTTTCATCCTTTCGACCCTGGGCGGAAAGGGGAGGTTGGAAGCCGGATAGAATGTGAAGGTACCTCTACTCCTGTCCTGTGCTAAGAACCAACTGTGTGGTTGGTTTTTTCTTCGACACATGCCGAACAAAAAAAATGAAACGAAATGGAGGCGCATGGTTGATTACCTTATCTTGTTTCATCTTTTTTTTTTTGTTCACTTGCTCTCTCTCTCTCTTTCTCTACCTTTCTTTACTTCCCGCCGTGAAGAATATACTTCGTAGCAAAAAGGCCTAAAACCCATCAAACGCTGTGCAGCCACGAGCAGCTCACATCATACCCGAAATTGGACGTACTCTGGGTACCGTTCGCGATACGCGCGGCTCGAAACGACCGCTTTCGTACGTTCATTTGCATGCGGTTCGCGTCCAAGCAGGCGTGTGGCTTCTTCTCGCTCCGACCACCAACCAGGGAGACCACCTGAAGGTGTTTTCCCCCAAACAGGATGGGTGGCCATGGCGCGGTTTTACGACATTCGACTTCCGCCGCGTAAGAGGCGCGTTTGGGGTTTGGGAAAGTATGGGGCGGGGAGACGTGTTGGTGCGCGCGAGAGTAGTAACATTAACTACATACGAATCGACTTTGGATGCGGCCGGTTAGCCGCACATCATGTCTGATGCACATCCTGCCAGCAGTTGCTTTCGGCGACTGGGATTCGAATGCGATAACGGATTGCATGGTGTACAAGAGCGAGGTACAGGCAGTGATAAACTTGTTCTGAAGTTTTCAAACAAATTTGATAATAATCATTTATTCTATATGAAAGAAACTTTGTAATATTATTTTACTTTAATGTAATTTTCACAAACAAAATAAAATTATTTCTATAATTGTTAACTATTAATGAATGTTATCCATTATCTTCATTGATGGAACATTGTAATCCAACAATAGATTGCATACTTTTAAGTTTAAAATTTAAAATTAGCTTAAAAAACAACATTCATTCCATCTAATTTTTATATGGATTTTTATAATTCATCATTATGTGTCTATTTAATTATTTTTTTGTAGAAATTCGTTTTATATAAATTTACAGCAAGCGCTGCAGCCATTTTTGCAGCAAGCACTGTAGCGAAAGCATATGTACGTTATGGTAACGCATGCAAATGCTCGGAGCACGCCGTCTCTGTACATCTCAGCGTAACGCACGGCCGGTGGTGGAACGGCTTGCCAAAGAAACATCGCATCTCTTCGGGGACCGATGATGAATATGAGATCATTTAGTGTAACATGCACACGCTCATTTCGCTGAGTGAAGTAATCCCCTTCGATTTACCCCGGCCGAGCGAAAGCCGGGACGCTCGTAAAGTTATGCGCCTCCGATGGATGATCCGTCGGTGGTTATTATGATGAAAGTTGTGGGATTATCTAATTGGACTCGAGCAGCGAGTCGAGCGAGTGAGTTGAGCTCGTATGACAGCGCTGTTTGGGGATGAGTTTATAATTCTGCTCCAGTGCTAGACTCATCACGGGCCACCGGCGGTGGCCAGGACAATCTCAGGCTCCTCTTCTAAACGGTCACAAAACGACCACATAACGATCTAAACATACGGTCGGCAAACCCGTTTTTGCTGCTTCGAGCATCCCTTGTGGTGTCGCTCTGCCGCGCAATCCCAAAAAGGGACACAATGGGTTTTTCCGAATGCTTTTATTTTGACCTGCTGCGCTCTGGATCCTCTGGTCCGAGCGGAAGCGGGAGCCTTTCTGACTCGTACGAGACGAGATGATCCGGTTTCACACCCCGGTAGCCCCTTTTTCTGGTCAGATTAAATCCCTCGAAAAAAGGACTCACCGAAATCCCTACCAAGAGACAAAAAAAAACACGAACAAACGTCATTAAAATCACATTCCTATTGCTCAACTGGTGTCTCGTAAGTGCCTTCAAGTGCGAAATTAACTGCACCTAACTTCACCGAACCCGCTCCGGCCCGAGCATGTGCAAAGGTGCGCCAAAATGCCAAACTGCCCTACTCGGAACCACTTCCATCGGTACCATTATTTATGGTGTGTAAATTTTAATTAGCTTGAGGTGTTTAGCGACACACGGCTTGATATTTGGTCCATTCCGTGGAAATTAATACCGTTGGCCCTAAAACATGGGCCCGTACCGTCGCGCGGTGACGTGAAGTACTCTGACAATGGTCGTAAAATTACCATTCCAAATGGACCGCCCGAATGGGGTGGAAGCTGTAACACAGCTAAAGGGGGATGATAATACTCCACCGACAAAGTGAAGTGTATTGTTATGCTGAAGTACATTGTTGAGGGTCCCTGTTGATTTTAGTACATTATTCAAAAAGTGTTTCCCTAGTTTGACGTTTCTTTCTTTTTTTGTTTTTTTTATAAAAATGAACGAAACGTCGATTAATAAAATTTTTGAAACCCAGTGAAGTGATTTTTTTGTTTCAAGCCAGATTTTTATCGTCATATTATTTTTCGTAATTCTAAAAATAGATTTTTTTAAAAAATATATTTTTATACCAATTTTTTTATACATTAAGCAATAGCAAGTAAAGTTTGCACATTAGCGAATTTTGGTAAAATTTTCATGTGCGACTTTGATATTTATTTACTAAATATTAATTACCTATTCTTCAAAAGCAAAACATTTTCATCATTTAACAACCAACGTGAGCCACCAGCACAAGAGGAACCCATCAAAAGCTTATCTTATCCACATTCGGTATTTACCTCAAGTCGACCACTTCAAACGACCACCGATTGGGAAAGTTGTGAACGGCATTCTTTGCGGGACGACAGAAACGAGAGAATAACTCTTTTACCCGAAGGTCATCTCTGTTCCCCACCGTGCTCTGCGTTGGCTCACAGCCATCCCATAAAGAAGATTTTCTTCTCCTTCCCTTTTCTCTGTTAGTTCTACTAAAATCATCCCCTGGCCATGTTTCATCGTACTGGGCTTGTACGGCGCCTAAGCACACGAGGATTACGACAACAATATCGATGAATCCGTGTTCCATGAATAACTTTCACCGTGCCGTGGCGTTTACATGCCCAAAAACCCGAACGCCGTGCGCGAAGTGAGAGTTATGGGAACTTTCGCCCGCCCGGAAGCTGTGTCGAACATTTTTCAACGACTTGCGTGCAAACGGCCCGGCCGCTCTCGGTAGCGACTGTTGCACGTGTGGTGATGGTCGGGTCCGGGTGCAAAAATCATATGCACCGGTGGATACCCCGCGTGGAGTCGCCGGAGTCGTTGCAGATTGTCTTGGGACGGTTGGTTTATTGTGGCGTTTTGGTTGGGAGCCGATGTTTGCATCCAAAAGGAAGCACCAGGCAAACTTATTTATCGTGCAGTCGCATGCCCGGCTTGGCTCTCCCGGGATGTCGTCTGATTCCCTGACCCTGGACCATGGAACACCGTGGTCGAGTGATTTCCCTATCGTTCCAGCCGTGGGGACACTAAATCGAACCGATCGAACGGATGGTAAACAACATCGACTTTGGTAGGCGAAGGAAAAGGAGAGATTTTTTATTTGTTGCTCCAGACGTTTGTTGTGGTTTCTTCCATTGATTTGTGTTTTCATTGGACAATAGAAAAGGCTAACAGGAGGACAGTGTGTTATTCAAGTGATGTAAAATTTAAAATTCTCTCAACCACAGGACGTTTATGACTTTGTCTGGTAGATGATTGTTTTGTATTTTATATTTTTTTAGAAGCTATCATTCAGACAAAAAAAACAAACAAACAAAATACTAACTTTTCTTCCTAATAACTACTGTAGCATAAAATCCTTTAATTGCACCGCGCGTTCTAATTGTATTACAACTCCAGCTTCAACGCATTCTTCTCCATCCCTCCGAGCCCTAATGAAAACGCACCGGCCGAAATGAGGTTATAAAATATGAAGTTTATCACCACCGGGAAACCGGTGGAACCGACCATCCCGCCGGGCATCGTGCGAATTTGTGGATGGACACCAAATTAAACCACACATCATCATCTCCCTACGGGAACGGAACCCACGGTCACGGTTCGCATGGCCAAAACGCGTTGCATAAGGGCCACTATCTGTGGTGGTGGTGGTGGTGGTGGTGGTGAGGGCAGTGGACAAAACTATCTGACCCATTCATTGTGGGAGTTGCTCTACACACCTCGTTACCGGCCGATGCGCGGACGACACTTATTGGCAGGATTTGCTCTATCGCAAGCGGGCGATCCCTGGGTTCTGGCGGGTAGTAATCCTTTGCAAGAGTTTATTATTGCACGCGTCCATACAAACACACACACACGCACACTCCATAAGGCTACGGCCTCACGTCTACGCCGACACTCATTCCCATAATGCCGAAAAGGGAACCTGCTAGGGTTTCCGAATTTTGAGGTTACGCTTATGTTTCTAGCACCTTTTTTTCGCCCGTTTGTTTGTTGCACACCGGGGGTGCGTGGTGAAGTGCAATGCGGGGGATGGGAGGAGCGTTCACAGAGGCATAAAATCAACAACCCTCTTCAGCGCGTGGAAGGGTTATTCCTGGGACGCGCTTGGGGGAGTGAGAGGTGATTTTACCCAACCGACCGCGAAACACCAAACGACCCCCGGAGGCTATTTACTTCGGCTCACCGCACTCTCTTCCGGGCGGGTCGTGTGTTTGGGCTAGGTGGAGCGTATTTTCAGTGCGCATTAGGGTGTGCGAGTTCGGTTGGTAGCTTCCGTGAGCTGCAAACACCTACCGACGGGAATGCTTTCCCGGTGTGGTCGCACAGGAACGCACGAGCCAATCGAAAAATGCTTTGGAATGTAGTTTAGAATGACA
>JXXB01026486.1:2500-10305 GCA_000956275.1 Anopheles koliensis | reverse complement strand
TACTGCTGGCGCTTGAGCGTTGCCGTTTGAACAGTTCCGGTTGCCTTTTCGGTGGCATTTCAAGCATAAACAAGCACGTCGAAGTGATAACATTTGTCCAGTTGAAAAAATACATTTAAAACAGCTTCTATTGCTGACGAAGTGGCGTGATTTTTCGCTAGAGAAGAAATCTCGCCCCACACTACTGTTTCTGCTTGTACCAAACGATGCCCTTTTTCGAAGTAGATGCGAAGTGAACGCCCCAAAAACATTTAAGGTTAAAATATGCGAACTCTACTTGATGTCGCACAGCAGGGCGACACCGCGCAGCGTCCAGTGGCGCGGGTTGAAGTCCGTCTCGAAGTCGATCGAACCGACGTACTTCTGGTCGGTGCGCTGCGGCTTCCGGTAGATCGGACACTCGTACAGCCGCGGATCCTTGCCGGCGGTTGTGTTGATCGCGTAGATGTAGATCACGGGCATCTGCTCGTACAGCACCTTCGGCTTCGATTCGATCAGCTTGCCGCTCCGCCGGTCCAGCGATGCACCTTGGCGCGGATGGGGAAGATGAGAACACACTTGGGAAACGAATCAAAGCAGGGGTAGCTTACCTTCCAGGAAGAGACCGTAAACATAGACGCCCTCCTGCGGTGGATCGTGGATGTCTTCCTTGTTGTGGCGCGTAATTTGATTCTGCAGCACCACCGAATCCAGCGCCCAGCCCTTGTGGGCTCGCGTTACCTCCTAATGACGGTGCGCCGTAAAATGAAAGCAAACAAATGGAACAAACTGAGCGTTAGGACGTTCGAAACATCCGTAAGTTTACGTTCTGTTACTTAAAGCTTCACTTTTGCTGTGAACATAACTTTAAAACTAATGCATGGTACGTTTATACGTTTCAATAAATCGTAATTGCTTGCCCGAAGCATCTTCAGCTTTGATCTAATGCCTTTCCATTAGCTTAGGCGAGAGACCACTCAGTAAAAACACTGCATAGCCACCGGAGCGCTGAGCACCGGTCTCGGTCTTGGGCACCATCCGTTTCATCTCTGCCGGAGAAATTATGGAAAACGATTAAATTCTCCAATCAACGATCCGGAGCGGAACGGGAGCAAAGCCTAGCAAGATGCATCCAGCCATAGTTTCCGTTCATAGAACCGAACCGAAATCATCCCGACGAAGCTAGCAATGGAATAGTAACTCGATTGTCCCACACACGAGAGCACCTGTCCAGCATCGGGGTAAGCCGATGGTAATGCTTCCGTACGCCGGCAACCACAAGACACGACCGGATACTTGGCCATTGTTTACCGCTCGTTAGTTGGTACATAAACCCCGACAAAGGGGACCCGGTTCGGGATATGAGACATATCTACATGCTAGGCACCATCGCTGGCAACGCTGGCGAGACATTGAAATTCTTCTCACACTGTAACACAAAACACAAACAACCAACGAGAGAGTTGCTTTGCTACGGTGAACTTTGCGGTGAAGGTTTTTTTTTCACCGCGGTCACAGGACGAAAAACGGCATGGGTTGCGTGCGATTCGCGCTGCATCCTATTAGGTACACACGGCACGAACTCTCATAATGTACGACGAAACCGTTGCCGTGAATCATCTTCCTTCTTCGTACGACTTCGGGTCGATTCTGTCTTAGTAGGCCGCGTTTTGTTGAGAGTTTCCATCGTTTGACGTTTCGCACGGCAACACACCGTGAGTCCATCATCTTCGACATTAGCATCGTTATGATTGTAATCACCTCATCAACCTCGTTTCCCTCACTGTGCGATATTCTTTATCTTAAAGCAAGCTACGGAATCTCATTCGCCGGCTGGGCAAATTTCGCTGTACACAACACAACCAGCAGCTCCATCGTCGGGGAAGCTACGGAAAGGAAATAATTAAAATGTTACACAAACACCGTACCGTAGCTTAAATCCAAATGCGCACACTAATTGCAATGTTGCAGCTAGTTAGCGCCCGTACACGAGCATCAGCGACCGGTGACAACACATGAGATGTTAATGATTAAATTAATCCTTCGCGATGTGAGCAGCGAACACTTAACGCGATCCGACGGCATGATTAGCTTCCTGCGAGGGATAATAAGTTCGTACAATGACGTCAGAAACCGTGAACCGAGAACGTAAAACAATGGGCACGTGTTTTCTTTATGGAGTCTTCATTTCTTTTTTTTTATGGCACTTTCGTGCTTTTCGTGCAACATTGTTGGGTCTTTTGAGAATGAAAGGGAAACTCATCCGTGTACCGGAAGGTGTACGGCCAAGGAGGGTAATGGAGTTGGCGGCAAATAAAGAATCTCGTTTATGCAGTGCCCTATGTCCAGTGGTTGGCAGCAGTAAATTCAGTGCCAACGCTTTCACTGCTTAATAAAAAGAAGTCGTCTTTTTTTGCTCAACAACGACTTAAATTCAAGGCGTGTTCTACACAATCGATCTTTTATGTATCGGTTCCTACCGTAAGGATACGGTGTAAAATCTTTATCGATTGTTCCAGCAGTCCTGATGGCCGCAATCGTTTAGGTACATTAAAGTACATTCAAATAATAATTGTAAAATGGTTTAAGGTGTAATGTACCACTCTAAAAAAAATGGTTGAATGATGAGAAAAATGAATTTTAACTGAGAAATATTATGCGAAAAATCATCAATTTTGACATCTCGCTACAGAATATCACCTTATTCCTGAACTTCGACAGAACAAAGAATAACATGGTTAGAATAATATTGCCGCTTTCCAACAAGACCCACAAAATCCTTTTCAAAAACTTCAGATCGTAAGTTATTAGTACATTCCCATAGGCCAATGATCCACTGCGCCACCGCCAAGGCCGCTCGAAACGAACGAACATTATCCTTTAATGTTAATACTAAACACGATCGTAATAATGCCACCTCGTACAGCGTACGTGAGTGGCATCCAAGAGACACTGCACCCGACCGGTGACTGCCTATCGATCCGGTGACAAACCAACCCGACCTAACACGAATGATGAAGGTTGAGGTTATGATTTCGCACCACCATCAACGAGAGCATGAGGTGGCGCAAATTTGTATTCCCAACTTACGGCCATGCGACCGAAACACTCCTTAACCACAAAGGCGCATTCTTTCCATTTTACAATTGCGGTAAACGATAATGGCAAGCGGTGTTGGGGAAGGCGTATGATAGACGCGAGGAAAGGAAACCCCTTCTTGTCACTCATGAAATCGGAAACGTCCCGTTCCATCGCTTCGGTTTCCATATGATCTTCCTACGGTTTGTACAGGTGTGTATGTACGCCTTCCGACAAAATTGGTGGTACCTTGAACGGTGTATTAAACATTACTTAGCAAGAAAGCTCAGCTGGCTTTTCCCTATGGCTTACTGGTGTCTAAAGTTTGCGTTCATAAACAATATTTTCCCTCCGCTCACTTTCCCACACTGCTCTCACCTGCCGCATTGCGGTTAGGAAGCCTTGTTGGTTGAAAAATCCCGTCATCCAGAATACCTACCACGGCGGATTGGTGTGGCGAGGACGAACGCGTGTGAAGGGAAGAAAACCGGAAGAGAAAAATCAATGAGCATAGACAGAAAGCGACATTACTGTCGGCATTATTTCCGGTGCCAATCGGTGCCGGGCCGCACGTTGCCGAGCCGCATGCATTGTGCTGGCATTCCGGTTGGTGCCGCCGGTGTTTCTGTGCGTTTTTTTTGTTTGTACTACCTTCGGCCGGTCGTTGTTAATCCAGGTGCGAAACTGTTGATTCCTTTCGAGCAGTTCCGTGTACCAGAAACCGAGCGTTGTCGATTCCCACGAGATCTGAGGGGCGAGAAAGACGGTAAAAGAAACCGGAAATGTATTCTATTTCCCGATGAAGGATTCTTAATCTTTCACGAGGATGCTTGTGCTACGATGAGCCAAAAGAAGTATGTTGCTAAAAAACGATAACGGAAGCAATTAGTGTACTTCGATGTTTTGGTAAACAACGCAGAAACGTCAAGCAAATTAGACCAGAGAGTGGATGCGTTTACAATACGGGTTTGAGTAAAGCCGAAGTGGAGAAAGCAAACGTATAAAGCCGCGTCTCATTTACGCTATAGAGTAAAATTAAAAACCATTATTTTTGATCCAGGTAAGTTTCATTCTTTTCAACACACCCTAGACGTCCATTTTCAAGCTTCATTTACCTTCTGCCATCGTTCCGGTATGCGCGCATCGTACATGGCATCCAACGACTGACGCAAGTATTGGCTCATCACGATCGTACCATCGATCGCCAGCTTCAGATCGCACAGATTGTTGTACACCGTGTTGATGACACGCTGCATACGATCGATTTCCTGCCTAAAGAGGGATGCAAAAGATGCACTTTCAATCACGTACCAAACCAAGCGTCTCTCCATACTTACAACCCCTTCACTGCACTGCAAAAACAAACACTCACACACACGCTCGTCACTTACCTCAGGAAAATGTTCATCGGCAGCAGCGCTCCCATGCGGCTGAGCGATTCCTTCACCTCGAACGCCACGTACTGGGGCGGCAGTTTGCGCAGCATGTCGCTGGCCAGCTGAAAGACGATGCTTTCGCGCGTTTCCCCACCGCCCCCACCGCCCTCCTTGGGCTGCACGCTGAGGATCGTGTCGAGGATACCCTTGGCCGTGTTGATCTGGTACGTGATGTCCGCGTTCGGGTGCAGCCCAAACACCTCCGGCGTGTCGGTCGGCGGTAGCTGGTTGATGTAGTCGACGTACACCTGTATGTTGCGCGATATCGGCACCCGGTAGCCCTTGTAGAACTCGAAGCTCGGCGTGAGCAGATGCTCGCTGAACCACACCTGCGTGAACGTCGTCAGCAGCCGCTTGTCGAAATCGTCCGTAACGCGCCCACCGTACATCACCTCACCGAGCATGTAGCAGAGCGTCTGCCACGATACTCCCTTCTTGGGGTCCATCTCGTCCAGGTGGTTCTGGATGAACTGTACGCTGGCGGAGAAGTCCGCCTGGTTGAACTCGTACGGGATGTTCCATCCGAGCGGGCCAAACTTGCGCCGCTCCTGGACGACACAGTGCAGGAAGGCAACGGTGTACAGCAGCGGTGGCCACTGCGGTGCCGACGTGTAGTCCAGGTAGTCCTGCGTGAAGGCCAGATAGCTGCGCTTCAAACTGGCCCGTATGCCCTGCGGCGGTTCGTTCGTAAACTTGATCGCCATCTGCAGCAAACCGATCGGGAACTGGGGATGCGTTTCGGTCGTCACCCACAGCCGGAACGAGTCGGCCACGTGCTCCGTCTCGATCAGCACGTCGATGATCTCGTTGCAGAAGCTCAGCGACAGGTGCACGTTCTGCAGCAGCACCCACCCGCCCGACGCCATGCATTCGCCCATCAGCTTCCGCGCGTGGTACTCCTGGCCCTGGCCCATCGAAACCGTCTTCAGCGGGATGCCCTTCACCTTGGCGAGGGCGGCGATCTGCGTCGTCGGATCGGAACCGATCGAGAGGATGCAGACGAGCGGGGTGCGCGGTTCCGACTCCGACCAGGTGACCTCCAGGTCGAGGATGTGCATCTCGCCGTACTCCTGGCCAAGGGAAACTTCGATGTATCGACGAGCTTGGGAGATCGTGCGATCCGGGCTCCAAGATCGGATCAATAGAAGCTTCCGAAAGACATCCAGCTCGTGCTCGTAGTCGCACGGTATCACCTCCAGCTCCGGGCGCTCCGTCTCGTACCAGCTCTTCCACTCGCGCTCGTTGTACTCGATCTTCTTCAGGATGCCCTGGAAAGTCTTGAGCTTGCTGATCTCGACCAGGTTCAGCCACGTGATGTCAAGGATCCATCGGAACGGCTTCGGTGTGACCCCGTTCAGGTCCAGCGAGGCGCCTCCCTTGACGAACGCCATGAACTCATCGTGGCTGATGGTACCCTTCTGGTAGTCGATCTTGATCGCCAGCATCAGCGTAAACAGCTGCTTGTGCCGCTCGTACAAAGAGCGACTCGTGAAGGCCCACACCTCGTACGTCAGGTACTTCAGTATGATGTTGATGCGCTCCTCCGTGATGTTGCTCTTCGTCGACTTCGTGATCGAGTTGTCGAAGATGATGAGAAACTGCTTCAGCGAGTTCTGGTACATCACGTTCACGTTCGACATCTCCACTATCAGGAAGTACAGTATCGAACCGCGGGCGGCAACCGCCCGGAACTCTTCCCGCGCGATCATGATCTTCTTCTCCGTCACCTCCGATATCTTCAGCTTCTGGTTCACCTCCTCGGCGGTCGTCTTCGTCTCCTGCAGCACCTCGATGAGCGCCTCGTCGTCCACCAGCGAACCCTCGGTCGACGTTAGCCGACAGAGCAGGTTGCCCTCGAGCTCCTTCATGCTGCGCTGGTTCTTCATCACACTCTCGAACAGCTGCACCCGCTCCGCCTCCAGCTCCGACTTTTCCATCAGTATCACGCGCCCCAACAGCTGATCCTCCAGGCCACGCATAGTCACCGTGAAATCGATGATCGATGTCTTGGAGCTGATCTCCGGGCTGAACGGTGGGTTCGGCAACTTGGTCGTGATGTACAGCATGAAGCCGGGCATCACGTCACACTCCTTGTCGCCGACCAGCACCTTCTCGATCGAGCCCGACTTTATAAAGTTCTTCTCCAGCACATTGTCAATGACTGGGTCCAGCTCCATGCCAACGTCCTCAATCAGCAGTGGCCTGCCCAGCGAGAGGCTGTCTTCCAGGTGCGTCCGGAAGTACTTGTGGTTGAGCGACGTGATCTGCAGCTCGTTCTGGTCCTCCTTCGATTTGATCCACAGCTTGCCCTGCGTCTGCGGGTCGATCAGCAGCGGGTAGCTGCTCGACTTCGTCACGATCAGTGCGTTCTGCACCGACAGCTCGTCGTTCGGCAACCCCTGCAGGTTCCACTCGGAGATGGTCGCCGAGTCGACGAGCATGTTGATGATGTTCAGGTTGGCCGTGAACGGAATGGTGCGCGTCTTCAGTATCTCCATCCACGTCTTGAACAGCGTGCCGCGGAACTCTTGGTTGTAGGGACCGCAGTAGGAGAGGAACCCGGTGGCCAACAGCACGTCGCCCACCAGCTTCCCGAGCTGTATCTTAAACTCCTTGCTCTGCTGCGTCCAGCGCGCCTTTTCACCGCCCAAACCGTTGATCAGCGCCGTCGCGGCCGTCATCTTACGCAGACAGCTGTTGGCCGCATCCGTCAGCCGTTGTTTCTCCGAAACCGCCGCATCGTACTGATCCTTCACCTTCTGCAGGGCCGCCTCCCTTTCGGCGAGCTGATTTTCAGCCGCCGCCAAATCTTCCATAGCAATCTACGAACGACAAAAGAGACGGGCAATGCGAAATACACCCAAGTGTGGCCCTCCTTCCAGTGATCTTGAAGTTCCCGTGAAATCCCCATTTCCCTCGCCCCCCCCAAAAACAAACATACCCTCAGACGCGCTTCCTGCATCATGAGATTCGCTTTCAGCGGTAGCACCTCCTTGTTTACACCGTGAAAGAACGCCATCGCTTTCGTCCACGACAGCAGCCCGGCGACGTCGCCGCAGACACGCCGCGCCGTGTCCATGTTGTAGTCCTCCATGCGGAAGTACGGCTGCAGATGCTCGATCATCTCGTCGTTGATCGTGTCCTTCGGGTAGTTCTGCAGCTGCAGCAGGAACGTGGTGCTGGCCATCATCTTCAGCGACTCCTGCCACGATGGCTTCGGCGACGGTGCGCCCGTATCGGCGATCACCGGGTGCAGCTTGCGCTGGAACATAATCAGCACGCAGTCCATGATGCGCATGATGAGATGGGGCG
>JXXB01026475.1:0-10601 GCA_000956275.1 Anopheles koliensis | reverse complement strand
TGTGTACCGTCTTGTACATTACATTTTAAGTGGCAATTTTCAATTCCTTGCATCCACCCATTCGAGAGATAGGTGGAGAGCGGCTCGGGGAGGCGTACCACCTTTTATCGCCCATCGTCGCCGGTTATTGATTAGTTTCTGATTGTCGCTCGAAAGCGCCGAACGCTTTGGCATTTTCCAATGCTTGCTGCGTTCTTTACGGTTTAGCACGTATGGCACGCGAAAGAGAGGCTTTACCGTGAAGCAAAGTATTTCGTGTTTTAAGCGCACCAACTGCGTGGTCCACGTGTTTGTGTTGTTTTTGAGTGCTCGTGTGTGAGTGTTCAATCTGTTTGAAGAGATGTCATAGAGGGACATTCGACCAGTGTGACAAGCCAGGCACGTCAGAGACGGATTTAACGACACTCGAGCGGGCGACGATGATGAACGGAGAAGCGAACGTTTATCCACCGGAAGAGTGTGAAATCGGTCGACCGGATGAGAGCACCGACCCGTCGCACGATACCGAGGGTGACTATATTGCGCTGAAGAAATGGGAACTGGGATTTCTGCGGGTAAGTGTGTGCGCCGTTGCCGTTTCCACCGTCACCGGTGTCCAGCGTCACTGAACTCCGAAAACGATTCCAGCGAGAATGTGTCAACCTCGGTTTGGAATCCTTCTACCTCAAGTACATGGATCGGGTGCAGCGCAGCTACCTGTCGATCTTTGTCGTGCTCCAGACGTTCGTCAGCATCTCGCATGTGATCGTCATCGTGACCGGGAAACCAGTGAGTACACGCATCGCCCACATCCCGTCATTCATCCACGGCTTAAGTCTTGAACCCACCATCGCACAGCCCACCTGTCCGTCAGGGCGGGAAACAATTCATCTCGCAATCAATTATGACCGATCGCACCTTTCCCAAGTGGTTCAAGGATCTCCTCGCGATCTGACCGTATCTGACTCCGAGCCGAGACTTCAAACTGACACCTCCAGAGTCAGGCGCCTATCAGCATCGAGGCTCGCGCGGTCTGTAACGAAGATGACAATAATTTTAATTGATGGTGATAACGCACCCACGATGCATTGTTGTGTGTTGTGCCTGCTTCGGAAGCGCCCGATATCGCGGGGTGGCGTTCGGGCGGACGCGCTCACACGCGGTTGCTGATGTTGACGCTGTGTCCGAGGCGGGTATCGCGATAAAGAACACCCGTGCTGCTACTGCACTGTGCGGTGCTGCTTGCCTGATTCACTGTGCTCTGTTTATTTTCTCGGGCTATCGGGCGATTCATATCTGACAACTTGTCCGTGGCTGGATTAGGAGCGTGTTTGGTCCATGCTATTTGCTTCCTTCTGTTCTTTTTTTTCTCTCCGCTTGTTTCTTGTAGCACCCAACGGCAGCGATACATCCCGATCTGATCTGCTACCTGTTTGGGATACTGATCGTGTGGATCTCGCTGTTTGCCGCGTTCAAGGAGGGTTTGGTGAAAGCTTACCCCTGGGTGCCGTACGTTTCGTCCAGCGTCGCGGTCATCACGATGATCATCACCGATCTGACGATCCCAGTGTACCATGCCGTCGTCACCTTCATGAACCCTCCGCTGCGGCCATCGTACGCCAGCCACACGATACTGGCCATCTATATCTTTCTTCCGCTAAGTGAAAACATTCACGGCATCATTCTGGGCAGCGCGACCTCCGTCTGCTATCTGATCGTGATGACGCTGATCACCTACCGGCTGGAGGAGAACACCGCGCTGAAGGTGATCACCGAGCTGATCTACTTCATCTGCCTGAACCTGTTCGGTATCTACTTTCGGCTCATCAACGAGGTGGCCATCAGGCGCACGTTTCTCGATCGACGGGAGCTAGTGGAGGGCAATCTGCTGTTGAAGTTTGCTCGCAATCAAGAGGTGAGTTAAGCTGTTGGGCTTGCGCCAGAATTCGCACATTCACTTGTTGTCATTCTCATTCTCGCAGAAGGAACTGCTGCTCAGCATCCTGCCCGAACACACAGCGGAACTGATGGAGAAGGACATTCGTGCGATGATCGAAAAAATGCGAAACGATCAGCACAACGCTAATCATACGATCACTACCCAGAAGTAGGTATTTCCCATTAGTGGTGTTTCATAAGTGCCACCAGTGGACCATTAACCAACTTTCTGCCCGTTTTACGTGACAGCTTCTTCCGGACGGGCACCCAGTGGCGTTCGATAAAGTAAGTATTCTCGGTGTCGCGGGAAGTGTTTGGGAAGGTTAGGAATCGATTTCACCACCCCTGCCCTTTTTCTAGTAAGCTGTACGTGCAGAAGCATACCAACGTAACGATACTGTACGCCGATGTGGTCAACTACACGCACATGACAACGCAGCTGCCCGTTCGAACGCTGGTCGACGTGCTGCACGAACTGTTCGTCAAGTTCGACGAAGCTTCGAAAGAGTTCAACGTGTTGCGGATTAAGTTCCTCGGTGATTGCTACTACTGCGTGTCGGGCGTACCGGTGCGCAACAAGTATCACGCGAAAAGCTGCGTCAACCTAGGGCTGCGCATGATCAAGGATATCCGCGATGTGCGCATGTCCCGGGATCTCAACATCGATATGCGCATCGGCATCCACAGTGGCAGCATCATCTCCGGCGTGATTGGGGCATGCAAATGGCAGTACGACATCTGGTCGAAGGATGTGATCATTGCGAACAAAATGGAATCGACCGGCGAGGCGGGGTAAGGGGAGGGTTCACATGGGCGCCGGTTTAATGCCGGTCTGATCGTGCTTTGAACTTGCAGTAAAGTCCACGTCACCATGCAAACGCTGGAGCTGCTCGACGGGGAGTACATCTTCGAGGAAGGAACACCGCAGGCGAAAGAGGATCCCGTGCTCGTGAAACACAAAATCCAGACCTTCCTGATCGTCCCCCAACCGGGCTACGACGATGGTTTGGTAAGTGTTTGTGGCTAGTTTCATCAAACGCTCGTGCGCACCTCACCGTGGCCATTAGTTATTTGCCGTTCAAGAACCGGGACCGAGCAGTCGCATGTCGAGTGGCGTGAAACGAAAGACCATCAAAAAGGAGAGGAGCCTGGTGACGCGTAACTTTATGCAGAACTCGATGGAGCAGTTTCGTGAGATCATGAAGCTTACCAACGTTGAGATGGCGTACGAGCTCGAGCGAATGCCGATCGGGCGATTTCAGTAAGTGTCCGCTCGGCATCCTCCGGGTTTGTTCGCTAATGTCGTGATCGTCCTTTCGCATACACCCGCTGCAGATTCAACAAGATATTCTCCTCCTACAAAACGTACATCCAAGAACCGTCGTCCCAAACAACGCCGACACCGAGAGCGGCCGCCGACAGTAGCAGTACGCCCCGCTGTAGCAGCGACGAGGACACAAACCGGCTCGATAATATGTCACCGTTTTTCATGTGCTTCGAAAACAAGCGCTGGGAGATCTCGTACCTGCAAGAGCCGGATCTGATGCTCAAGTACAGCGTGCTGATGAGCTTCATCGTGTTTGTGTGCATCCTACTGATACAGATCCTGAACGAGGCGTCCGGCATGTACTTCTGGCTGCTGAACGGGATTGCCGGAACGCTGCTGCTCGCCTTCATCCCGATCACGTGGTTCAAGAAGGTGTGGGACGTCTACACACCGTACTCGATCGACGATCTACTCCGCGTACGGAAGCCCCAGACGAAGGTGATGAGGATATTTTACGATTTCTCCAACGACATCATGAGCAACTACATTATACGCACCGTCATTTATCTGATCACGATCGCACTGCTTGTGATGTGCTCGCTGATGTATCTGATCGAGTGCAATTACGATCTCATAGAGCAGATCGGTGGTGAGTTTCCACCGAGCGATGACAACCTCACGGATCGAAGTCCGTTCGATTCGGTGGGCAACAGCTTCTGCACAAACCCGTGGGTAAGTTCTGGCCGGGGTTCTTGGCAGGGGTGTTCGGCATTGCCCATGGGGAAGGTAAAACTTGATCCACTCGTTCCAGTCGGTCACCCAGTGTCTCACGCTAGCGATCGGGATGGCGTTTCTGTTCCTAAGGATTCACTTCCTTCTGAAGGCCGGCGTGGGTTTGCTGGTCTTCTTCTTCTACTGTTGGGCGATATTTGACGAGCTGTACTACTTCTTCGACAGCAGTGCCAGTATGAACCCGGGGCTCGATCCCAAAGCCTCTCATCTTATGTTGATTCTGTTCATTGTGATCATATTCCACTGGATCGATCGGCAGTCGGAGTACATAGCGCGTACCGATTACAAGTAAGTTTGGCAAAGTACAAAGGGGGAACAAGGGATGGTCGGGAGCTATCGTGCTAAAATGTTCAACTGTTTTTCGTTAGCTGGAAGCAGCAGCTCCTAAAGCAGAAGGAAGAGGCCGAGGTGACGAAGCAAACGAACAAGATACTGGTGGAAAACATCCTACCGACGCATGTGGCCGAAATCTACATTAACCGCCAGTTGAAGAACGAGTTCTACAACGAAGAGTACGAAAACGTGGCGGTCATGTTTGCGACCATCACGAACATGGAGGTCAACACGGACATCTCGGCGGAAAACGAGAAAAGTGTGCTGAAGGTGCTGAACGAGATTATTTGCGATTTCGATGAACGTCTGCAGTACTTCGACGGGTACCTGAAGGTGGAGAAGATCAAGGTCGCCGGTTGGACGTACATGGCGGCCTGTGGGCTCGATCCGGGACGGTGTGATTCATCCTCGTCCCTCAGCGGCTATCGGTCGGTGTCGGGCATGACGCGCACCTCTCTCATGACCAATGGTCGCCGTAGTCTTAACCCGCGCACCTCGCTCGAGGTCACACACAAGGCCAGCACAAGCACGCGCAGTGATTCAAGCAGCTGCCGGCAAAGCAACAACGTCACGATCGTGATGGCAGAGTTTGCGCTCGAGCTGATGCGTGTGCTGCGAGACTTTAGCAATGAAAACTTCAAACAAACCAGCCCGGGATTGCTGCGGGTCGGCATATCGCACGGGAAGGTGATGGCCGGCGTTGTTGGCTCCAGTAAGCCGCTGTACGACATCTGGGGCAACGCTGTCAACATGGCATCGCGGATGGATTCGACCGGACGGCCGGGCCGTATACAGGTTACGAAGGAGAGCGCGGAAGTGCTGGAAAGCTACGGCTACCAGTGTGACTACAGGGGCGAGATTTTCGTTAAAGGTCGTGGCAAAATTCCAACCTATTTTCTGCAAATTGGAAGCGATTTAAAGTTCCTCAAAAAGTCGTGTGCGCCAGGGAATGGAACTGCATCTCCCGATTATGTGTCGACGAAACTTTAAGTAAAACTATTTATATAAACCAACCCTCATATAGACTCAATATTATTGTTCATCACACTGTGTAATAAAAGGCGGCATGTGAATGATTTGTAAAAACGTTTGCTTTCGGGACCCGCAACAAAGGAGATACAATATTACAACGTCAACGGTCATTTTTAATTATCAGTCCCACTTGGAATCTTTCAACCTGGGAGTATAGACAAGCCAGTCATGCATGCCAACAAACGTCCTGCTGTCAAACGCCGTGCAACAAAATAAAATCTTGTTTAGCTAAATGAATTGCCTACAAAAAAGCAATTGTTTCAAAAATCGCTACCATTCCATACGTTAATTTCACTGTAAAAAAGAACTGGAGCCTATCAGTTGCCAACCTGTGCATCGTACGAATGAATCCAGGCTGGCATAAAAAGTAGTATTTACCGATCTGCGCGCTGAGACATAAAAGCCGGCCCGGAAAAGTAGAGTAGGTGTTCCATCGTGCAATGGCAACGAAGCAACAGGATCAACATGAGGAAAACATTAACGTCCGCGATCGGCTTGTGGACAATGTTCTGGATTTGAGTCTCATGAACATTTCCAAAGTACCCGTGCAAGAAATCGTAAGTAGCGTGCCCGGTACTATGTTAATTTTACCGGCTGGATAGGATTAATCTCTTCAATATCGGCACATTGTGTTTCTCCATCGCTGTCCGTTCTATAGAAACCTCTCCGACGTGCCACCACTCTGGATTTGTCCAATAATCGCATTAGCATTATTGAAGTAAGTAAACCGGAACCCTCACAAACGGAGCAAACGTTAACCATTTGGTGTACCTTTTTGATAGAGCAATTTTACCGACCTCACGCAACTGACACAGCTGGATTTGTCGAAGAATCGTATTACGTTCATCTGCGACGATTTCGGTCTGCTGACGAACCTACGACGGTTGGATTTGTACAAGAACCAGCTCACACGGTTGCCGCTAACATTTGGTCGCCTGCGCAATCTCAAGTACCTGGACCTGCAGGAGAATCCACTCAACCCAACGTTCAAAAAGCTGATCGGAACATGCAGCGATACCAGTGACTGTCTGGCGGCCGCGTCCCGTGCCGTCGAGTTTATGAAACAGGTCGAACGCCGTGTGCTGGAAGATCGGACGAAGGAGCGAAAGGTGCGCGAGGCAAACGAACAACGGCATCAGAAAGAAAAGCTGAAGTTAGATGCGCAAAAGCAAACTGTTTCCGAAGCCGAGTGTAGGTCGTACAATGAACCCGAAAAAACGGAGAAAACAAGACGTAGACGCAAACCGGTTACACAGGGAAATACTGATACCAATGCGAAGGAAAAGACTGCCGCGAAAGCCGGGCACAAACCGATAGGTGATGGCGTTCCGTCCGGACTGCGGCATTCATCGATGCTGTGGGTGTTGGTGCTGCTGTTGCTGATCGCTACGTATGTGCTGTACACAAAGCATTCCGATGTACTGCAAATGACCCGTGACGGGTCGATCCGCGAGTCGCGTAACGCTATTCTCGAGGAGTACATTAAGTAACGCCATCGGTGTCTTTCTATACATGGTGCTCTGTCAATAAAATTAAACCACATTCAATGGTACGATATATGCGAACGCTTTATGCTCTTTGTTCGTTTAGGCTAATCATAACTTACACATAACATAAAACTGAACCCGGGTGACGTTGAATGGATCAATACCGATGCTCATTAAGTAAATCTCTCTAAATCTTCACTTTCTGCCTTCTGTAGCAAACGAAAAATTTCTCCTTTCAGGCTTACTTGCTTGGCAGGGGAAAATTTCCGCAGGGATACGCCTACAAATGTACCGAAAGCTTGCAATTCGGCTGGTGCTGGTGCATGCCGGCTGTAATTCGGCTTGCAATGGTCTGCTGCTTTAGGATTGAACGATCGCGTGGTACTCTCTGCGTCGGAACTTTTGGACGCAACATTGACAAGCATATCGTCAGGCATAGTATCGATTTCAGGACGACGCGCTTTTTTCTGAGCTGGCACCACCGTAACATCGACATCCGGACGACGTGCTACATTATTCTCTTCACCACAAACTGCCTCCAACTTAACCTGGTAATCTGGTTGGTCGTCATCGATGGCGTTTTTGGTTTCTCCCATCTGGCACAAGAGCTTGTTGAGATGTGGTATCACGAAATCCATTTCTGATGTTGGAAACGGCAAAAGGGTTCCGTCTTTATGGAATTTATCTAATATTTTTAGATATTTGAGCCATTGGGCTTTGCAGGTTTCAACTAAAAAATGGAAAGAAGAAACATTCCATCACACAATGATGTCATCATGGAAATGGTCCAATACTTACCACTACGATGCATTTCACGCTTTACAAAACACCAAGCCTTTTCTTGCTCCTCGGGAGTTGATACGAAGCTTGTGTCGTACAAGCAAGGCTTGGTTCTGATCAGTTTCAACAATTTTACCATTTTCTTTAACCTTTTGGTGAATTGTAGAGAGCGATGGAATCACTTGATCTAACTAGTTTAACCTGCACTTGACGGAGGATGTTTTTGAAATAAGACAAAGGCCTTTAGAGGTCTTTTGTGTATCACGTATTTGGCGCGAATAACGCTTCACGTCGTGCACAGTGGTCGTTACACTGGCCATTCTATGATTATTTCCAATGTTTTTAACGAGCTTGTGCCAAAATTGAAAAGTTGAGGCATTTTTAGAGTTAATTTAAAAATTATAGCCATCATCATATGTGTTCAATTCATCTACAGTGGTTTCAAAAGTAATGATTTCAACAAACATATTTCCACAATGTGTCAAACGGGTTGCTGGGTGCGTACCATTGTGTTCTGTTTTTGGGAATCTTTTTTAACGACGAAGAGCACATTGCGTTACCCCTGTATGTATGTCTGCGCTTGTGTGCGTCTTCATCATGTTGCGTTACACACACGCAAATTATACCTACCATTCTAATTATGTTCCTCTAATGAGACAGTAATATACCGCAAAAGTTGTGTTTTACTAGTAACGCAAGGAGGCCATAAGTGCAGTATTGTATTGTAAGTGAAATTCCTAGGACACACGAACAAACGGTAGCTCGCTCGTTCGTCGAATCTGTGGGTGCATAAATATTTAACTGATCGCACTGAAAGCAGTAGCATCTTCATCATAAAGCAAGGTAAGGAAACGAAAAAGATTCAATCCGGTAATTTTGGCAGTGCATACACGCAGAAGTGACAAACGAAACAGGAAAGTTAGTTTTATATCTGTGAAAAGCGTACGAAATCTTAAACTCATTGCCGGCAGCATTAGCATTTCGGGTTCGTGAAGAAGTGACGACACCTCATGCCATTACCGGTATCGTTTTTTTTTTTGTTTTGATGTGCGTGTGAACAAAGCTAGCAGCCGCCACGTGGTTGTTCGTTGTGCCGGTCTGGACGATGTTAGATAAAGCGAGAAAGCTAGTCACCACGCCAAACGAATGCAGATGGAAGCCTGAGCGAGCAAGTTCTAACAGAGAAAGAAACATACTGCGCGAAGAAAAATGTCAGCCGTTTTCAAGCCTTCACGCAGCCCACCGGTGAAATGTTGCGGCTGGAGTTTTTTGAATGAACTTCGTTGTTTATCAGCCAAAGCAGTGACCAGCTTTTTTATCAACCGGGTACCTCCGACTTCGGAATTCCCGGGACCCGGTTTCCGGTCACGTAAAAGAAGACATACGCATACACATACATTCTGACGCAATGTTCACCGCCGGCTTTCCTAGAACTACGGCATTGAGCGTAGCACACCGCATTAATGACGAAAATAGTTTCTTCGCAGCGACTGGATTCGTCCGTCGGTACGTAATTCGGCGTTCGTACACTAAAAGCCAGGCCCAAATTCTGTCTCATCCATATCACTCGGTTAGAAGCAGTCGTCCGGTATCATTTACGAGAACCGGCGGCGATCAAAAGCATGCTTGCACCGACAGGTTCGTTGAATTCGTATGGCTTCCCCATCAATTAGAGTCGCCAAAACGCATAGAAGCGAATCGCGAAAAGTCGTATTTTGTTTTATTTTTTGGTCCGAGCTCTTTGTAACGAGTTTTCCACTCGGGCGAGAGAGGCGAAAAAGACCAAACCAAACTCTAAATGGATCGATACGTACGTACGTAAGTCATTCAGTCCCGGTGGAGCCTATAGGGGTTTATTTCCCGCCCCGCGGTACAGACCACCCGTCGCGCTTCGCTTGGGTGTGGGTGGTAAATGTGGTCCTCTGCCTGGACACGGTATGACGCAATCCGAGAAGAGTTGGAAAGAGGGAAAACAGTGACACTGGGAAAATGTCACCGTTTTTCTACCGAGTCTCTGAATGAGCTGACCTTCGGCTAAAACCAAAATTAAAGCGTTGAGAGGTTTTGCAAAGCAAACTCGCGTTCCGTTGCTGATGAGTTGTGGGTACAAAAAACCGCTATCGTTAATTCGACTCGCTACTATCAATCGCGTGAAGCGAATTAAATAATTTCCGTTCGTTCACCACGCTTGCCGAATGTTACCAACATGCGGTCTTTCCACGCCGATTTTCCGACACCACTGTAAAAGGAGGAGTGTAAATAAAAAAAATGCAATAAATGTACCGTTTGCGTACTCACAACCGACTCGCGTACCGCAAGTGAAATTATCGCCGTGCAGTTTTCGGATGAAATTGCTCTCCCCTTCACCTGCCTTACGGCTGATCTGGCACATTTCCGATCTTCCGAACGCAGCTAGAGCAGCAGCGCATTGCTTCTACATTTAGAATGCTTCTTTGACCGGCTCTCAACACCCTTCAGACGTATCTAGACATATACTCTCACACACACATGTACGATGTATTTCTTGCTCGGTGAAAACGCACGTGCGTTCTATTTGCCGAATTGCCAAAAGGAGAACTCTGTCTGTCGCTAGAGGCTGTGGCATCGTTACTGAATGAGATTTATTTTTGGTCCCAAACGTCGTCCGCTCGGCACGCGCATTAAATCAAAAAATGCATCCATTTTCGGGGCCGATGTGCGCTGATAGTCCTCACCGATGAAATCGCATTTCGAGACCTACTTTCATAGTACCATCAAAGCAAGCAGCCCGGCGGTTCGATGACTTGGTGTTATTCTGCTGACACCAGTGCAACGTTGGTTTCAAAAAGGGTTTGTTACTTTACCGGCACATGGGTTTCCCCTTTCCAAGAACGTTCGTTGCTGGAGTAGAAGCCAACCGGTTGGGGGGAGGTGGGGGGCCTTGGGACGAATAGGGGTAGAAAATTAGCCTGATGCAATGATGATTCAGTGTTGGCGAAGAAAATGCAGCATCC